>JAGDQP010061264.1:0-12069 GCA_022664845.1 Lepisma saccharinum
CATAAACATAATTCGATGTAATAGAAGAATACTGTGGTGCCTCTGTCCCACAGTCCCCAGTTGTCAGTGTTGCCAACCTATTTTCTGTAAAATTTAATTTCGAAGCGTTTCTGTACCATTGGCTGTATCCGCATCAAACTTAACCTAAGCATTGCTCAACACAATAGAATAATAATTGTTCAGATTGTTTCCATTCCTGTTTGCACCAAAATTGGCATAAACACTACAAACACTGTCTGCGTCAGCGCTCCTAAGCACCCCGCTTGTCATTAAAAATTCAATTTTTCAATTTGCTTTCATATCGTTAGACCTATTCGCACGAAACTTTGCATAACATTAGAAAAGTACTGTGGGTTTTCCCATCCCTAAGCAACCCAGCTGCTACTGTTGCTAACCTATTTTATAAAAATGAATATTTGTCTGAAATGCTGTCAAGGGAGCCTCGGAGCCTTCGTCATTGTTAGTAGAATTACTTGTTTCTTCCTCCACGAAAGTACGTAATCTTATTATCTTTAATTCAGTCAACTGATGGCTACTGGAGTTTCATACTACTCCAGCATATCAATGCATGCAAGAGTTTAGTTTGAACACTAGGTGCACGTTAGTTACTATGGTAATGTATGACAAAGAGACCATTACAACACTATCACGTTAACTTGAAGCATCAACAAGGTTAAAAAGAACACAGTAGTTGCCGCTTTATTTTGTTAATAGAGCACTGACTCCTACCATGTTATGCAACACACTATGTGGGAGGCAACATAGTGATAAGAATATATTTTTTGACAGATGGACGGAGAAAGCGGGGATATTAAGTCATTTATTGTTAGCAATAGCTCGCGCTATTCTATCAGGAGACCTAAAAGTGGAACTTGCAATAAATCTACAGGACTCATTTCCAACTATTATCCGTCCACACTTAAGAGGGCACTGTTGCTCTTATGGCAACCGCGATGCCGGTTTGACCGCCAAATAAAAAACAAAAGTGAGCTCGTTGTAGCCTTTGTCTCACTTCGGGTTGCCATAGTCAAGCGGCAACGCTCAAGTCGCTGTTAGTTTTCCTATCTCTTCCCCCGTCAAGTTTTTCAAATGAAACCATGGTTATATTAGATAATTAAATATGTGTAAATGAAGAAAGGATTTAGGGAATTAATTTTCGTACCAATGTTAAATATAAAATATTTACATGGGATCGTTAAACAGAAATAACAGTAAAGGAATTCCGTGTGCGTCAGGAGGAAGTACGATTAGTAAAACTGCAGCTTTTGCCCATAAGCTGCAACAGTAAAGACCTAACTGTGGATCGGTAATAGTCGCTGTATGACATCGGAGCCGGAGCCAGTTTACCCTTTCGGATAAAACGGTGTCCTGGCATCTTACCATCCTATGATCACTTGAGATTTTGAAACTGTTCAGAACAGACACGTCGTGCAGAATATCCCTGCTATTCGATAAAACGTAGTCTGTTTCGTTTCCCATTTGGGCCTTTCTTTGTCCACTTCCTCTGGGGCGTTTTCTTGAAAAATGTATTGGAAATGAACAGTTAAAAGTTTCCCACTTTCGTGTCACTGCTCTGCTTAGTTCCTACTTTCGCATTGAAGTCTCCCATTACAGTTTTGTAATGCGATTTGCTATTATTCAAAATCTTCTGTATCTCCTCGCATAGGTCTTCAATTTCCTGCTCCGGGTGTGAGGTTATTGGAGCATACACTTGTATAATTTCCATACTGTATCTGGTGTTTATCTGTATTACTACCCAAGCGATTCTATCTGAAATTTCTTTAATTTCTGTGATCCGTGTCTTCAGGTCCTTATTAATCATAAAGCCAACACCTGTCGATTTTCCATTTTCTGTTCCTTTGAAGTAGCACGTGTGCCCTGACGGTAGTTCCAACTGTTCTTCATTCTTCCTCCACATTTCTGCTAGTCCTATGATGTCCCAATTAATCCTCTTGAGTTCATTCTCCAATTCTTCTAATTTGTCCTCTCCTGCAAGTGACTGACAGTTCAGAGTCGCCAGATATAGGTCCGTTCGAGTTGCCGTGTCGGTGTCCTGGCAGTCTACAGTCCAAACCCGGGCATTTCGACTCTCTCTGACTTCCTGCAGGACTGACCGCTGCCGTTGCCAGCTGCATTCCGTCCTCCGGGCTATGAGGTCCTCCCGGGGCTGTTCCCTTACTTATACCATCATGTGTAAAGATAGGAGAGATGCAGATATTTGACTCACCACGCGGTCTGTTAATGCGGGTTGGCGAGCAGGCCATGCATGTTCGTTCGCCAAGCAGTTGCTTGAGTACTAACAGGTCCCATGACTCGAACGTATGGATTGGGCATTAGGCGTCTAGCCCGGTCGGTTCCCTTAAGCCTTAGCATGAGGAATTAAGGGGTCTCCTCCCAGTTAGTGATATAATAAATCACAGCCATATTCAATCCACTAGTGGATGAGGCTTCTTCCCGAAGGGAGGAGTTGAGTTGGTCTACTGCTCCCACGCTGACCAGACGGGTTGGGAGAAGAGAGCCGAAACTCTCACTGTGATCGCCGCTGTATTATATTCACAGCAGCTCCCCAATTGTCCTTACGATACTGGGTCAACACCGAAATTTTTGAGCCCCCACCGGGAATCAAAGTTCGAACCCGGGACCGCTCGCACTGAAGGCGAGCGCGCTACCGTCTAGGCTACGCAGGAGCTCAGTTAGTGATATATATATTGACTGTATATATTACCCATAAATACTAGCCTGTAACGATGTGGCAAAACACTAGGATTTTGGTTTTAAAAAAACAAACAAATTCTTGAGCAATTCGTACTAAAAAGTAAAAAAATAATTTTGTTTGTGCATGACTAAAAAGAAAAGCATGAGGCGCGCTCATATACAATCACTTCATAACTTCTTGTATTAGCGCCCCCCATCCTTTTCTTTTTAGTCATACGTATTTTCTTTTTTAATTTTTAGTACTAATTACTAATTGTTTAATACAAGTATGTCTTTAAAACATTTTTTGTTACTTTTTTATATGTAAAGATAATTATAATTTGATTATAATAATTATTTCACCACAAGAACAAGAAGAAATTACCTTGTGTCACCAGTTCAAGAACATTTGGCGATGTTAGATAGGACATCTAACCCAAAACTTCTATGTGACGCCACCCAAGGTTTGAATACCAAGTATATTCAAATATACAACCATGTTCCATAGAAAATATACAAAGAAATACAAATTAAAAATTAACTGCAATGAATTAATTTTTCTTTTCGTGGCACCCATGCCCTTTTCCATTTTTTTTCAATAAAATATCAATATTATGGTCTCGTATAACGGAGCACAATGACCAAAACGTAACGTGTTACTTGTGTTATATTATTTCTCAAGGCAGCCTATTGCTACTGGCGAAACATAAATATACAATTTACGTTAAATGGGCCACGAAAAATAAAAGAGAATTGTCGAGAAATAGGTAGGGTTTTGCCGTTGTAGGTATATTTGCACACATTGTGGTCAGCTGTTTATGTTTATATAGAAACAGTGTTCAAAAGAGAGCGAGAGGGACGTTTACTCTTCGAATAGTGAGTATTATGAAACTTATATGAGAATAAAAGTGATACAATTAGATCTCAGAATTACGTGACAAAAGAAAGATGCTCTCCTCCAGCCACTGCCGCACATTTTCCCTTTCATTCTTTAATGACATTGGCCTACATTGTATGAGTCATCATTCAATGCTATAAAACTCTCCATGTGTGATGTATCTCAGCAACAACATGCGTGCGTTGTTCAGACTTTGTTTGTCTTTAATATAATTGACAGCTTGAGGTCGAGGTCAAGACAAGATGCAATAAAATGCAGAATGTTTTACTTTTGCTTTCTTACTTTCAGCTGAAAGCTGTTCCTGTTTGTTGTGCTTGTTCCTCTGTAGCTCAAACAGTTCGTTCATTGCTTTATGCCACTGTTTCTCAAATTGTGCCCCGCAGCCTCTCTGGGTGCTGTAGGTAATTCACAAGGTGGTGTAGGTAATACACAAGGCTTATCTTTGGGTGCTGTAGGTAATTCACAATGTTTATCTCTGGGTGCTGTAGGTTATACACAAGGCTTATCTTTGGGTGCTGTAGGTAATTCACAAGGTTTATCTCTGGGTGCTGTAGGTACAAGGCTTATCTCTGGGTGCTGTAGGTAATTCACAAGGCTTATTTATCTCTGGGTGCTGTGGGTAATTCGCAAGGCTTATCTTTGGGTGCTGTAGGTAATTTACAAGGCTTCTTTCCGTTGTGTCTGTTATAAAAGGCAAGTATCTTGGGGAATCTTACCATGCCCAAGAAAATTTCAAACGCATATTTGTACTTACTGTATTTATTAATTGCTAAAGAAACCGAAAATAAACCCATTTCCTTTAACGTTCCGTTTACCGTTTTCTTTTAACGTTGTTTATTTTAATATCAATATTTAGCAGGAAATAACTTTCATGTAAGTAGCTAAAAAGGATTCATTTACACTTCTTGTAGTATTGGTATACACCTTCTGTGAAATTGTGTAAGTTTTGTGTACAGGAAGTATGAAATTGTGTGCATAGGAAGTTTATCATATCTTTCCGAAAGGAAATTTTGAACACTTGTTGTGCGCTTCTCTTCTTTTTTTATGCACTTTTTGTACACATTTTTACTATATATCCCTATAAACACAATTATTTCAATTTCGTTTCGCGAAAAGTGACGCAGTTAGCGTGTTTTTCGTTACTCAGTTGATTAAGACAATGGACATTCGCCGAGATGAGTCAGGTTCTATACCTGCTTCCATCAATCCTCTAACTTGTAAAAAACCTGTTTGTTCACATGTTTACACTTAAATTGCACGGATTGCATGGAAATGATCAAAGCTTTTAAAGTAAACGAAAGTGATCAAAACTTTTAAAGTGCACGGAAATGTTCTAAACTTTTAAAGGGCACAGAAGTGATCAAAACTTTAAAAATGCACGGAAGTAATTAAAAGTTTTAAAGTGCACGGAAGTGGTTAAATCTTTTAGTGCACGGAAGCGTTCTAAACTTTTAAAATGCACAGAAGTGATCAAAACATTTGAATTGCATAGAAGCGATGGGAAGTTTTAAAGTGCATGGAAGTGATCAAAACTTTTGAAGTGCATGGATAAAATAAGGTAAAGTTATACCCTTTGCGATAAGCACGCTCCGTGAACGGAGCATGGGGGATGTGGAGTAGCGCCCCACATATTCTAGACCTGCGGTACGAAGTGAGGTGGAATGATCAATGCTATATATATATATAGCAGGCAGATTCTATTGCCTTTTAGATGTTCTATTGTTCAGAATGATTTTAATCTTGTAGGAAATTACTTTCTTTCGATTAATAAATTGAAAGATGAAATTAACACCAACATCGATTTGAAGATGATTTAAGCAAGCGATATTCCATATTTGAACACGTTATTTAATTTTTGATCATATAAAAGTCTGATATGTGTCAAATTAAATATAATGCAAATTATATTAGGTAAATTCTACGAGTGTATGGCAACTTTTAATGCATTAGATTGTTTTAGTGACGTAGAGTGGGGTTACTTTGGCAGTCCTGAAATACTGTTACTCTTTGATACTTATCCTTACAAAATATTAAAGGCATGTATTACGTAGGTAAATGGTATTATGTATTTTGCTGCCAAAGTTACTTGCGTCAATGGAGGTCGACAGAATATTTTGATATTCGACACGGTGACAGTCACACCTATACACTCAGGTTAATAAGGCATGCACTATTAAAATTTTGGGCAACTTTCATTGATGTATTCAGTAATGTTTTAGAGTAATGCTGGAAAAACAGCGAGAAATTTCATGTGTGTTTTTGGAGATTCTCAATGTTCAGTTCCAGTGTGATTTTCGCACATGCGCAGAAAGAGAAAACGGTTTCTTATCCTAACCAAACACGCAGGTGTGATGAAGTGTTTGTTCCTACCATGTCGATCAACGGATTCTTAGCAGAAATGTGACATATTCTCAGTGAATCGGGATTGCGATCCTTAATTGACAAATAGAAAAAAAAAGTGATGTCTTGAGTCGTGGGAGTAACTATGTTTGTTTTTGGGGTTCGGTCGTCGCATTTCTATTCCTAACCTCTGTTCTATTTTCATCTAGTACTTTCTTATCCCCGGCAGTTGAGTCCAGTCAGTAAGACTTTGAATTTCTAACTGAACAACCAACCAGTGGTGGCTGTTTTTCATTATAGCCAAGTTGTTGAAAATTTCCAGGTAGCTATAATCGCTTGGCATTTTCCAGGAATGTGTGTGAAAATTTATAACAGATTTACAGTTTGAAATTTTATTGGACACTTAAGAAGAGAGAAAACAGTTAATATCATCGCGGCATATGTAATTAATTTTTTATACCCTTAAAAGTTTTTGATTAACAAATTATAGAAACTGTCCGGTTAGGCCTATGTCAAGGAACAAATATATAAAAAAAAGTTTGTTTTTTCTTTCCGAAATTTAGAAGAAGAAACATGTTAAGTGTAAGAAAATGTGAAATATTATTGAATAGATTGAACATAAAATATTGATATTTTTAAACGATTGTTTAACGTAATATTTCACTGGTTATACGAATTGACCGTTAGGTAAAATCGTGATTAGTAAATAGCTGAATACTAACCAGAATTTTTAAATTTATGTGATAACTGTAATCTCGGTTTAAATAGTGATAAACGAAGTTTTAGGGTATTATAAATAGCAATCGTATTTCACTACCGCAACAACGAACATTTGAAAAGTTTACAACCTATCTTCCTTTCTTGTGAGCGCCCGTGGTTCCATCCCAGGTTTTAAATTTTGGATTTGTGGAAGAAAGCTACTAAGGTAATAACAAAGTTATCTTTTCCATTTTAATACAAAAATGTTTTGAACTTGCGTTACAACATTGTAGCCTGACTTAACGAGAATAAACCATTTAGTCGCGTGAGGTCACACCTAAAAATGGATTGACTAAAGCTCTTGATGATGTTTTTTTCGGATAGTATTTATCAAGCTTTTCTGGTATCGAGCTAATTTGACCTTGCGATGCGGCCGAGCCCTAACCTGGAAATGCCGTACATTCCACTCACAAATGTGTAGGTGTTAATGATACTTGGGATGAAGACATGTGTTAGTTTTGCGTCAACTTTTTAACCCTGTCAGTTGATTTAAGCCAATGTCTGTTGTAGTGACGGCTATCGTTCAGTGTGTGGCCTTGATGGTCTTCCATCTCTCCATATACTTCCTTCTCTCCACCCAGTTCAAATGTGTGATTTACAAATCACAGGGAAGAGCAAACAAGGAAGATTTAAAAATGGGACCATGCTGAACGAAACACACGAAGCAAGATTCGGTTTCGGCATTACTTATACGTATTGTTCTTAGAATTAATGTGTTTAATGCAAGGAAGAATTTCTTGGTTATTCTTATGTTATTTCGTCACTAGGAAATAACGAAACCATTTCACAAGAGGGAAACTGGGATGTGATGTAAACAAAATGTTTCCGAGTTTATTTTGCATGCAGGAAATTTGGCGAATATCCGTTTATTCAATAGGCACCCGAACTTAGTTTTTCTACGCATGTAATACAATGAGATGACGAACATGTCTTCCTTTGGCGAACATTCTTCGTGACAAAGAGACGATAAAGGTTCTGCTATTGCCCATCCTATCTGATGTTTTATAGTATTTTTCTCAGTTTCGCAAGGTGAATATCAGGAATCCTCAACTAAGACACTGACTGGCCTCTTTTCCTCCATTCCTGCCCCTCGAATTAATCACCGAGGGGCGTCATCCCTCCGACGTGACGGCCTTAGGATTTAAGTTTCCAGTTGAGACCCTTTACCGATGAGGTATAGCATTCGGTAGAATGCTTGCCTTGTAATCTGGAAGGCCCGGGCTGCCCCTCGGAAGTGCTCACCGAGGGGCGTCATCCTTCCAACGTGACGACCTTAGGATTTAAGTTTCCAGTTGAGACCCTTTACGGATGAGGTATAGCAGTCGGTAGAGTGCTTGCCGTGTAATCCGTAAGGCTCGTGTTCGATTCTGGCTGAGGTTTACCCTGGTTTCCCTCGGTCATACCAGACAAATGTTGAAATGATAGCTTGAATAAGGCCAGGGGCGATTCCTTCAAAAATCCTTCCGTTTTTATTGGTAAATATATCTCGTGTAAATGGCCGAAATTGTACTGTATCTGGAGATTGTTAAATCTTTAGTAATCTCACAAAAAACTGTCAATGAGATCATATTGAAACGTACCCTGAAATTTTCCTAGATTTTATGTCCTATAGAGAAGTAATATGAACGAAAGCTGCCCATATTTAGTTCAAGGTACTGCGATAGGAATTTAATTTAATTTAATTTGAAGGTCTTTAGGCAACTTTGGCTCAGGCCCGATGGATGATGATGGGATGAAGAAAGTGGGAGGAAACGGGAGAACCCCGGGAAAACCCACGCACACGGTGTTTGACTACCACAAAGCCCTCTCGTGGCATAAGCAGGAATCGATTCGACGACCCCTAGAAACGTCGAATCGACGATCCCTAGAATTCTACCAATTGAGCTACCGCGGTCCGTTCTGAGATAGGGGCTAAAGTATTGGTGGAAAGTGTAAAGAAAATGTATATATATAATTGAATCATATCAACAAAAGTAACTTCTGCTTCACTTTGGTGCTGAAATGAAACACTGCCGAGTTGTAGCGTCACCTCCTACGCAACAGGAGACTGGACCCCCTCCCCCCCCAGCAAATTCAATTTCTTTGTAAAATAGGCAAAATTATATGGATTTTACAAGATGAATCTGAATTTTCGCGGGGGTCCGGATCCCCTAAATATGTCCGTGGCAAGGTGTACTGCGATGTGAGAGGTAGCGCTACAGCTCGACAGTGTTTAATTCGAGGACGAAAGTGTAGCAGACATTCTGATGATTTTTTTAATAATAAAAAAATACACTTTTTGTACACTTCCAGCCCTTATCTCGATACCTTGCAGTTAGTCGATATGATCTCATTGCGTGTCTTCTTGTCAGAATTTGTGCTATGTATGATTCTGGATATTTTACTAACATATATTCTCATTTTTCACATGTCTTAGAAGGAAATCGAAAGCAAGTGTAGAAGACGGTATATTGTTGCAGTATATGATTAAACATTAGATGTGCGTACTGTAAGCTAGGTTCTTTTACTAAAGAATTCGAATTATAACATATTTGACTGCATTTTCCGAATACTTTTCTCTTAATTACCATCAGTATTTACTGCTTTTGTATTTGGGTAATGATTGATGCAAGTGGATTTTTGTTCAGGTTTGTTTCGAATTCCTCAGAAATTAGAATAGTCACACACACACACAAGAATATTTTATATATTACTGCAGTGATTCTGTTCGAAGCTATAGGCTTATTGTTTTACCGATTGACATATTGGATCCTGTTGTGTCTGCAACATAATTTGCACTAGTGTCATTTGGGTTATCTGCTTGGTAGGATAAATAAAAATTTGAACACTAAATAAAATATTAAAAAAAAATCTAGTTATGGCATTATAGACTAGGATTAGATAGACTGGGAGCAACGATTAGAAAAGTCTATTTACAGCGCATGCCGTAAAGAAAAGGATGTCACTGGGGAGTTGTGCATTACTGCTACGACCGGCTCCTATGAATAACGCGATGGTGAATGAGGAATTGAGTATAACCGCAAATGAGTCGATCCGGAACCCTCAAGGAAGAAAAGAAGGAACGGTTCTATGAATAACTCAATGCTGAATGAGGAATTGAGTATGGCCGCAGTGGAGTCGATCCGGAACCCTCAAGAAATACAAGAAGGAGCAGTCATCATTGAAATATATAAAGCAAAAACGTTAACGTTCGTACAGTATCTATCTGTCTATACTGAAATAACTGACAGAGGAAATCCGGACGCCGCAGTTTTCAGGGTTGCCAACCTATTTTAAACATTCATTTTTCAAGTTGAGACAGTATCATTGGAGATATCCGCACCAAACTTGGTATAAACATTACTGGACACAGTAGAAAAATATTGCGAGTGTCTGGCCCCAAGTACCCACAATCCCAATTATCAGTGTTGCCAACCTATTTTAAACATCAGTTGTTGTTTATTTAAAAATAACTCTGATACAATTGGACGTATCCACTCTAAATTTGGCTTGAACATCGTTTGGCAATCGACACCATAAAAATATTGTTCAAGTCCCTGCCTTTAAACGGTTTCAGTTGTCAGTATTACCCACCAAATGCATTTGACACTGCACCAACAGGCAGGTGTATAAGCAAGTACATAAAGATAGCGCCTCAGCTTTAATACAGCGATAAAGCTTGGACTGATCATGATGATGAGATAAGAAAATGCTGATACAGTAATAAATCGGCCGAGTGCGGAAGACACTTGCTCTAGGGCCTAGATATATTTAGTCTGGAGTAAACTATCCCACTACTAACAAATTAGCAAACTACTTAGAAATTTTGCGCAGTAAGTTGGTTGTCATAATATATTGAATAGTTAAGGAGTAGCTAGCCACTTTTTTTTAACTTTCATTTATTTAGTGTATTAATTTACGTTCGTAGCTGAAGTTCGTGACCATTAAGTTAGTATTATGAGGCAATAAGTATCGCACTAAAAATATTAGATGCTTTGCTACCCAAAAGCCAAGAGTAAGAAGTAATAGCAGACGTTGTTGTTAATGAGTGCATTAGTTCTGATGATGACGTCCGTGTTTTGTTACATAATCAGGAGGACGCAGTTAAAGGATGATCGTTGTGTGCACGTGCATGCAAAAAGAAGAAAAGTTGCGAGGAAAAGAAGGAAACCAGTGTTCTATGCTCACACATTGTGTTTACACAAAGCTGAGATGCATGCCAGTTACGGAATGAATAAAAGGAGTCGGCTTTTGAAAGAAGGAACAAGAATGGAGCTGCTAAGGAGATGTAAGTCCTCCATTCTTTAATCTGTCATGTCAGAGGATTGTTACTGTGTCCTCGTTTATTTTGCAGAAAAGGTGAAAGCACTTTTCAAGGCTCAATATGATTCAGAGTCTGGCAAGAAGCAGTGATTTATCCACTCACTCTTCCTTATGAAATTCTCCGTAATAAATATAAAAGTTCTTTTCCAAAACACCGATAGAATGCTGGGTAATTTATTTCCAGAATGGGGAACAATATGTATCATTTTCTAGTCTTTTTTTTTTTCGCAAGAATAGTTTCATTCAAAGCTGATAATGACTGATGATAATGTTACCAATAAAGGTATCGAAACGTCCTATAATGAAAGTGATTAAATTTTATATGCGTAGATATTTATTTTTGGAACCGAAAAGTGTGTTATTTTTCGTTTTCCTCCACCCACCTCAATCGGACTGAAATCTATCGGTAAGTAGGCACTAGACTTAAAAGTCGCGGTTGTTGTTTTTTTTTTTTATGTGAAAGGCGGGAGAAAGGCATTTTTGAAAGTAGATTTTTACTACGTCCATTTAAGATATGTGATGACTGCATCATTTTGTTCGTATTTAAGTTAACCGTATCAATTAAATTAATTCATGTATTAACATTCTTAGTGCGGTTCACCCACATTAACCTCCTAGTCGACTTTTCAATCCTACTTGAACATATTTTATTCGGCCCACTCACCTTTCAACCATCCATCAATTCCAAACATAGTAGTGACAGTTGTTTGTTAAATGCGCTGTGAGCATGATGCAAAATCTAGCATGTAAGGTTTATACTAAACTTGCATACAAATAAAAACCCGTTTTGGGTGTATTAGAAGTCTCCCCTCCCCCAAACGATTGTAATCCACTACTTTGAATCGACTTGGGATTTTGATGTACTAATTGTCGTGTGCTTAGTAGGTGTTGCTGTTGACGTGGGTGCAATGAGTAGTTTAGTGGATGAGAGAAAGTGCGAAGATGTGTGTGTGTGTGTCCACGCATTATGTGTGGGAGGTAAGGTAAATGAACCGCAACGCCAACCATGTCTGAGATTGCAAATTCCCCACGTTGAGAGGACCTTTCGCTTTGCTAATTTGGGAGCGTTTCTGAAG
>JAGDQP010061265.1:0-12069 GCA_022664845.1 Lepisma saccharinum
CTGAAGTCTTGATTATGTAACTGTTTTAGAGAAAATATGCAAAAGCTTACTTTCATAGTATTAAGGAAGGTTAGGAGTAGTATCTTCAGGCATTCCAGTACATCCAGCCATTGAACGAGATGTTTTACAGGCAAAATCTCGCGCTTATACCAGAGATGTTTTTAAAGGAGAACGACTGTGCAAATCATGTGTTTATCGATAGTAAGAAAAAAATCGGTACAAACACCCCTCCGGGATAAAGGTAAGAGTGACTCAAAAATTATACACACAAAAGAGGTGATATCCATTTTGCGAGTGACTTTCTTTGTGTCACTATGGCCGTAACGTGTATATTAATTATGTTTGGTAAGCAAAGGATGGTATTTAGGTGGGTTCTCATTTAGGTTAACTACCCAAGTCTGTCGACTTGTTATCATTAGGTTCCTTTACGTACTGATTAAAGAATGTATATGTTAAACTGAATATCTCCATAACTAATTAACTTAAAATGATTCAGTGGGCGGTTATTTCATGCAATTAAGTTCGCTTTGAATCTTTATTATCGTTCTCAAATTCATTTAGAAAACTATCCATAGGATATTATAAAGTTCTGAAACAATGTCAACATATCCCATCAACAATGTTTAAGAATGGACACAGAATTCTAGATATTTGCATATGTCAAAATATCACAGATATCTAATATAGCTTTCCCTTTAAATATAACTATCTGGACTCTGTAGTTTTGTGCTTTTATTTCCATTAAACAAATTCATCGTAGCGAAACCTTTTGATGCGAAATCTAAAGAATTCTTCACATAAAATATTTCCATATGCACAAAACCATTTTACGCGTAACAGAAGTGAAGTCTTCCATCAATTATATTTCATTTGTTTGTTGCCTTTTTTTGTAATTTGTCAAAATATATATTTAACATTAGATCTTTAAATTAATTCAATGTATTCATTTTAACATTCTATCAATTCAATTCCTTCGTGAATGACAGTTACATATATATATATATATAATATGTAGTACCAAAAATATGGCGGAAGGGAGGATACTAAGCCTCTTAATTTTATTCATTTTATTACAAAAGAAACACTTCCGCCATAGTGACACAAAGGAAGTCACTCGCAAAATGGATATTATTTCTTTTGTGAGTATAATTCTTGAGTCACTCTTCCCTGTACCCCAAAGGGTTTTTTGCACTGATATCATTTATTTTGTAAGGCTGCCTATTTAAAAAGTGCATAAAAATATTTTGAGTTAAATTGATAACGCTAAAGATCGATTTTGTACCATGGTACGCTCCGTATCTCGAAAACGGTAACTCTTATAAAAATAAGCATTTTTTTTTACTTCAACTGGGGCCGCAATCGAACCCCAAGCCCTCCTGGTACCAACCCTTTGGGGCTAAAGCAAAAAGACAGACAAAGCTACAGACACACTTTTCGATCATTTTTGAAAATTTTGTGATTGTGCTAAAAAAAAGTCATAACTTTTGAATCCCTTCACCGATTTTGACGTGCCATAAATTGTTTGAAAATTATTGAAGCGTATATTACGATTCCGCAAGTTTCCGCTGCTATATGGTCTGGGGTCAGTGCTATCATCAGAAATGTGGACTTTTGAAAATAAATCGGACCGTCCTGGAAGGTCGTACTGATTCATTTTTTTTTTCCTATGTCTTATTATGGCAAAGAGCTTTCAAATGCAAGTTCAATCATCAAAATCGGGCTTATAATTCGCTAGATACTAAATTAGCTGTATACTCGTATATGTGAGTGCCGCTAACAGACTGGTTTGTGAGCGTCACTCGAAGAGCTCCCGTTCTTCATGAATAAAACCAACAACTGTGGCAGGTTCACAGAGAAGAGTCAAAGTAACTACAAACACAAACTAAATTGTAGAGCACAAACAACAAGAAACTATTCCCTCTCAGCTACTAGTAAAGTCGCCAAGAAGATCTGAAACTTGACATTAACGAACGTATCTCTTTTCTTTAGTATGTAAGAAACGCAAACAACTTTCAAATATATAATACAAAGATTTTCCACATTGTCTTCAAAACATGGAGACGTCAACTTTAGCACTAACACGAAGCCTACTGCAGTAAGTCGTTGAAACCTTGGAAAGAAAATGAAGAGGAACTTCTGAAAAGTTTATCATATCATGGCTGGCACAAAATCCAAAAGACCAAAGAACTGGATGTTGCTCCGCAAAAATAAAGTAAACAAACAACAGTTTGTATCCTGCATGATGTGTGGTAGCCACAAGAAGGAGCGACTAAATGTCAGTTGGCAGGACGAGATAATGAATGACCTAACAGACATAAAAGTAAATAGATAGACAGAAGAAGTAGACCACAGAAAGAAAAGGATGTAAATAGTTGAGGAGCCAAAGCTCAACTCGAGCTGTAGACTCAATTGGTAAAGTGTGGTAGTCACAAAAAGAAATAAAAGATCAAACAAAATATCGCAACTTCATTTTCATAAAGAAAAGTGAAGTTTTCAGTCTATACGTACACAATTAAGCTGCATTAATACCTGAGCTCGTGTCAAATCAGGAGGAAATAGACTTCAAGGTTGTCATCTACTCCATATATGCTGCTGACGAGGGTACACGTATGAACGAGTGGAAGACCCTAATAGTGTCTTTTTAAAACTTTTATTGGCCTATGCTACTGTTATGAGGTGAAATTTGTTGTCTCAAACAGGTTCTGGAAAGAAATCAAGATTATGTAACATTACAAAACTGGCACAGGAGCATGTAATTTCCTCAGACCTATTCTGCATTGTATGACTACAGGCTTTTATCACCTGTGATTCGACAAGTGCTTTCAAAGGGCAAAGTCAATGAAAATGTTGCTCTCTCAGAAGTATGAGTCCCATCTCACAGCTTTCCAAAACCACAGAACGTTTTGGACCGTTGATGACGCACTGGTTGCACATTTGAAAAGATTATATGTGATTGATATTTATGGATCGAGTTAATTTTCTTCTCTGGCTAAACTTAGGTTGTTCACAGTAAACAGCAAATATCGTGAATAAAAATTGGATGTTGTCAGTGGAAGGCAAAGGTCTCTTTGCGACTACAGTCAAATGACTCTTTAGTTGACCAAATAATAAGGACAGGGCTCCAAGAAATTCTAAACCCTTAGGAGGGTCACGAATGGACAGAAAATGGAAAGCTAGTTTGATGAGCACCCTACAAAATTCTTCCACCAGTTCTAGCAGTTGCAATATGTTGCAGAAAGGCAGACACTAAATTAAGAAACAGATGAAAGCTTCAGTATGTTGGCAGATTTTTTTTATCAATGAAAGCGATAGTGAATCTTACAGTCATAATAATGTGGAAGAATGACTTGCTCAATATTGTGCAGGTAAGTTCGTGTATATATTCTCCGAAACAGTATAATCCAGATTTTTCAGACTTATTTTTTTTCTGCTCCTTTGGATAACTTTATAATGCCTCGGATAGTTCAGTCAATAAGATGCTCCACGGAGCCAGAGCAGGGTTTTATTATAACACCTAACGTATGTCAGTGGGACACGCAAATTACCATAATGAACATAGATCTGGTCAAGAAAAAGAGCAAAATCATTTGGAAATTAGAACACTGATTCTGAATATATATATTTTGATGTGATTATACAAGATCGGATTTTCTTTTATTAGTTCCGGGTGGAGGTTAAGGACGATTTCTAAACTTTACTACGCATATACGGCCAGCAAATATCGATTCTAACACTTGGTTAAGCTTACATTAAACAAAATTGGCGCGGGTTAACCCAAACCCTTTCTCGGATTCGTTATAGAAATCAGGAACCCTGAACATTAAACGCTTATTTGAGCTCCAAAACACATTTGTACTTACAATCAAAAATTACACATCTTCTTTGGACAAAAGTCGACGGATCGACTGGACATTGCTCAAATTTCCGAACAGATAGGGATCCACAGTACTAAGTTGGGAGGAAATCTTGTTAACTAGAAAATAATTTCAGGCGAAACCAGGTTCATCACTAGCTCACTTGACTCCTCGCTCTATCAGAATTAGCACCTTACGAGCAATGAAATCATTTGCTTCTTCTTCTTGTGTGCAACGCTGAGAGAAAGACATGAAAGTTGGCACTTAATTTCCCCAAACACAAATTGAAGAACGCGGGACAGATGTTGCTAACGTCGATTGAACTTCGAAATAACACGGGTAACAAGATACAGTACTCCCGCACATTTTCTCTGTAGTACAGCCTGTTGCCCTCTCAACAACTCTCACTCCATGTCCTGCCAAATTCTATCTTGTAATTGTCAATTCCAATTAAAGTTACTTTCGCAATAATTCCTGAAGTAGTTGCTGCATGCAGGGGAGAGGGTTTTTGGAGAGATGTTGCCGCTTCTAAAAGCTGAGTCGTTCTGCGCTCCGCTTGCTCAGACCCGTCGATATAAAACCGTACCCGAGCAGACGAAATAAAAGAAGAGGAAAACGAAAATTGAACCCTACTACCAACGTCTTTTACCTCCGTAAACTTGGACTCCTCCACACTTGGCCCCGATTCCAAACTAGGCTTCTCTGGCTGGCTGAAAAGCCAAAGGCACACACACATAGATACAAAAGGAACCGGCGGAGTCCCGTTACAAATGGAATTTTCCACTGCTGCACCCGTCGCTGGTGAGCAGAAACACAAGCAAATAGCAATATTCCAGCCAACTTAACTTTTTAACACAGAAATCGGAACTTTGAATCCATCCACATTAATAAACGAAATATTAACAAAATTAATCATCAATTCCCCAAAACGCACTGAATATAAGATGCATGACAACCTACACCTTACACACACAGACACACGTAAATAATTTCTCAAACAATATACATATTCATTATAAATTCAAACATTATTAAATTAATACCTTAGATTATAGTAAATAGAAATAGGAGAAAGTAGTGGTATGGTCGACCATAAGAAGTTGGGGGGGGGGAGAAATCAGAAAAGAAATTATTATAACCTTAACAAATTAACATATAAACAAATTGGATTAAATACAAATTTGCATATTGATAGGCAAATTATACAGAAATATAATATTGAGAAGAACTATGCCATATCAAGATAATAAAACTTGTTCAAAGTTTTTTTTTTTAAAAAAAAAACAAATATTTTATACATCCATAAAATAATTTTCAAGAATAATTCTCACCACAAATGGTCACCATTTTGGTGTTTAGCAGTTTAATTGTCGGTATAACTTTGGAATACATAAAATCCTTTTCTGGAGAAGCAATTCATATTCAGTCGGAAAAATATTTTCACTTTATACCCCATTTGATCTACTTTATAACCCCTTTCGTTTTTCATTCCCCCTTCTCTTGTGCATTCAGGTTCGCGATTCTGGGGGTAAGGTATAATTACCATTCCTTTAGGCCAAGCTGAGTAATAGAGTGCCAGTTTCGAAGTTTGAGTGAGCTCTAAAAAGCATTCTGAACCAAAGGACCTTTTATATAATAATAATATTTTAAAATGTCTTTGATCAATTTTCGTCCCAAAGTGGCTTCCATTTTCGTTTCTAAACAGTTTTATGTTTGCTACAAATTTTAAATCCCTAAAATCCTTTTCTGAAGAAAGTAATTCATATTCAGTCGGAAAAATCTTTTCATTTGATGTCCCATATGACCTACTTTATAAACTTGCATTTGTCAGTAGCCCTTTTTCGGGTCTTCAGGTCTCCAGTTATGGTGGATGGTTATCATATAGCCTACAATAATTACCGCTTTGAGGGCCAAGACACAGTGCCGGGTTTGAGTAGGAGTGAGTTTAAAACATTTCTCTCTCCTCATAAAACAAGTACTTTGAAAGGGAGAAAAGCAAAAAAAGCCTTTTATCAAATGTTAACCAAAAATGGTCGCCATTTAGGTGTAAAACCATTATTTTGGGGGAACATTGGTATACATTTTATTTAGACTATGAGAAATAAAAATAAATTGGTCCCGGATGAGAAGAGGCGTACATATTATAATGATCTAATGAAACTTGCTTAAATTTGGGAACTATTGGAAGAACATCAGATTTTCATTTTCGGACAGTTCCCGTGAACGGACTTTGAATATGTTACATGAGAAGAGATACTGGTTTGCTGTGTACAAAATCTATTTTGTTCCAATTTGTTCTGGGTATCACATCATATTTCCCTATTTCTAAAGAACTACAGTAGAACCGCCTTAATCCGACCTCCGATGATTCGACGCCTCGCATAATCCGACTATGACGAAAGTATAGGAAATATGGCGGATTTCTGCACTTGTCCTTGAAACACTACGGATATTCTTTAGTCAGTTAGCGTGACACTTAATCAGTGCGTTCTCGTGCTTTGCATTACTATTTATTTATTGTTAAAGCAGTAATTTTTGACAAGGTGAACAGTTTGTTTTTTGTATTTTTCCTATATTTTTTCTTAATTATCAAATGGATTTCTTTGCACTTTACTGTAATATATTAAATATTTCTGCTCCTCTGATAATCCGACTATTCGTGCGTTCCGACCATACCTTCAGTCCCAAAGGTGACGGATTAACGAGGTTTTACTGTATTAGAAAATACATCATTTTTAATTCGACTTCCCATGTTTATCACTCACTGACTAACCCTCCTGACTTTTACATTCTCTAAACCATACTTTATGAAACTTTATGAAAAGAGATATTTTAATTCTATATCTATTATTTGAATTTTGAACGTATTAGCAATTCTACGAATATGTCATACCCAGTAGTAAAAACTGAAACATACCTTGGATTTATTTGAATTATTACAATCGATTCTCGGAATGTATACGATGCAAGTTCATAAAATAATAAAACGTTATTAGTTCAAATTCGTAAAGAGCTTTTGTTTTTAGGTTATTTTAAAAAATCTCAAAATTAGCTACAATTTTATTCATTTTAACAGTGAATTATTGAGCTAAATATGTAGAAATTTAAATTTAATATACATTCAATGGCGATTACCTTAATCATTTACAATTCGCTGATGATATAATCCTGTTCGCCTCAAGTGCAAAACAACTACAAACCAGAATGGAAGAGCTGTGTAATGATAGTTCGAACATAGGACTTAAAATTAATTTAAGTAAAACAAAAGTAATGTACAATCAACATTCTGCAAAGAAGGAAACAAAGATTAACGGAGATACAATAGGTTTAGTTGATGAGTATGTTTACCTAGGGCAGCTCAAAACATCGAGTGCCAAGTTTACTGATGAAATAAATAGATGTAAAATATCGTGGAATTCGTTTGGAAGACTACAATTTATTTTTAAAAGTAAACTACCAATGTATCTCAAGCTTATAAAGTTCATAATCAATGTACTTGTAATGATGTAGGGCTGTGTAACTTGGACATTGAATGCGCAAACGACTCAAAGATTAAGAGTGAAACAATTCCACCGAATACTCCTCATGCTCCTGTTACGTGTATTGATTCTCTATTGTTTTCGCGCCATTGATCGTGCTGCCCTCAACAGCAAGTACGAACAACTGAGCGGATGTCCCGGCCAGTTGTTATATCGGAAAGGTGGGGTTAACATCGACCATTTTTTTGTCTATAGATACAGCATGTCTTCATGTTGATAATGATGATTGAAGTGCCAACTAGATTGTAAAGTGCTTCGGCTGGTAAAGTTTAGTAGAGTAGTTATTACTGTAGTAGTGAATATTGAATAACATTGGAATCGAACCCGGTTGCATGTGTCAAGGCTAGAAGCCATTTCGTGTTCATGTTCACGTTCCATTAATTTCTATAAGTACGTTTTATATTTTGTTGCTGAAGATTACTGTATTGAGTTATTTATCGGATGGTAGAAAGCGGGTATGAAAACCTGTCCTTATAAATTTGTCCTTTTCATGTGAGGTGATTGAAATTTATGGCGACTATTGTATATTTAATGTGTGTTTGGCAGCGAAGCTGTCTTTGAATGCGAAACATGTGTAATGCCGGGATGGTAGCATTGTGTATTTCTACCAGGCTAGATTTACGTAATGATGCATAAAATATACTATATAGTATACGAGCCGAAAAAATCACATTGTGGGATAATCTCTTGTAGCCATATTAATTTTTGAACTTGGAAATTCCCCTTGGACATTGTTCTGTGTGGATGGTAATAGTAGTTAAATATTTCAAAGATTGCACATTAATTCTTTCAGTTGTGTTTTGGTTTGGTCTCTTGGTTAAGTTTAAGGCGCATGCTTTAGCATTGGCAAAGAATAGGCGGTATTAACTTTCTTCTATAGCATCCGAGCACTAAAAGAAAGGCACTGAAGAGTAAAAGGAAGGAGAGTGTTAATATTATTGTTATTATTAATTTTATTATTTGTTGTTGCAAATTGTTAAATGTGCTATTGCTTGTTAATTCTTACGTACTAAATAGTAAGAATAAAGTAGTTGATGATTCATTCAATGCTCGTTTAAAATGATTATGCCTAAAGGTCTTCCATGTAGAAGAATTCAATAATTCTTACTGGGCGTTATATAAATTGAAGACAGGTACGTCCCTATTTATGTTGGCGCGGGATAAGTTACGACACTTACTACCCGTGCTTGTTCCCTGGCGTTACAAGAGTCACACAAAGAGCAATAGAGAGATGCATACTAGGACTAAGTAGGAGGGAAAGGAAGATAAATAAATGGATTCGCGCACAAACAAAGGTAGAAGAAAATACTATCAAGACTGCGAAGATGATGAAGTGGAGATGGGCCCGTCACATAGCTAGACGAACAGATTGAAGATGAACGACGAATGTACTACATTGGATTCCCAGAGAAAAGAAACGACCGAGACGACGTAAAAATGCAAGATGGGTAGATGAAATCAAACGTTTTTCAGGAGCCAAATGGATGAGGATAGCAGCAGACCGCGATATGTGGAAAGAAAAGGGGGAGGTATTGAAACTTCGTTCTTTTCTATATAGACATAAACTATTGATTTATTTCTTAATAATCTTCCTTACGCCCTGGGAAGCATTTTAAAATCGACTACATAATATGTCAGTGCGTGAGGCTCCACAAATAAAATGTACTATATACTGCAGAACATTTGGTGAAAAGTAAATTGATTTCGTGTGGTGCGTTAGAATCAAATGCTGAACAAAAAACTATTTCAAACGTTTTTTCTAATCGCAATAAATTTTGTGTAAAACATTAACAAGCAATTCGACGCATCACAAACTGATATTCAAAATATACTTTTCGACTGTAATTGCCGTATATCTCCGAGAAGATAAAAAAATACGAATTGGACATATGATATACTAGCATAGATATTGGGGATCACGTTCTCGATTAAATAATACATATACAGAATATTAAAAATACTATAAATTCTACAATGTTAAAGTTGCTGTCACGAACAGACAATTTTGCAATACGTACTTATACTTTGATGTACACTTCTCTGGGACATAAAAGGTTCGATCCATGTTGATCTTTTGACAAAAGGGGCCACAATACCAACTATTATTCCACATTGTTCCAGGATACCGCGCGAAATGCCATTATCAAGAAAAGTTCTGGAACGTTGTCGGTACTGCTAATTTTACAATCCAAACGCTGGGCAACTTGCACTGGGAGGTATTACCTCACGCCCCGTACAGTACAATCCAGACTTAGCCCCAGTGAGTATCACTCTTAAGGACCATCTGGGGAAGGAAGAAATTTCAGACAGATGAATTATTAGAGAAAGATATCCAGCAGTGGTTACGACGGCTGCCCACATCGTTCTACGATAAGGGAATCAGGGAAATTATGTCCCACAGCGATGGGAGCGGTGCGTGAATGTTTACAGGGAGAAACACAACCAGTCTCGGACTGGCCAGGGCCGGAGGGCCGGAATCCCGGCCGGGGCCCCACCCTCAAGTTCGTTTTTTATATACATAAATTTTTAATCCTTATGTAAGTATCTACAACATTTAACAAAAAGAACCACGAAATTCGGGTCTACATCAGATGCACTTCACTGAGTATTCCCACAGACATCAGAACGATAACTGTAGATCTTACTACGTCCAGAAGGCCCCCAATACCTTACGGGCTCGTTCCTGAAGGTTACTGCGATGTACAACAGAAATAGCATTTAGAAAACATGGCACATCCGTCATTTTTCGTTCATTTATGATGATCATTATAGCCTGAATTTACAATAGAGCAAACAGAATGGGGCCCCTTTTCTACATTACAGAAACTGAATTTATGTTATCGGTAGGGCTAGGAAAATTACACATTTTTCATATTGCATATGTAAATACATATTTAAGGATTTTTAACGTAAAATGAATATTTCATATGCAGGTGCATTATGTTCGAAAATAAATTGATCAGCATATTTCTGTACGCATACCAACACCGAGAATATAATGTATTACTTTTCTTCTTGTTTGTCTTTTCTTTATCTTTTCTTTGCCCTTTTTCTTCAATTTTTTTCTGCTTTTTATGAAATGTAGTAACTAGCCCATTGTCACCTCAATAATCAACTAAGCAACAAGTGCAAGTTTCTTATCGATTTTTCGTCTATTTTCCCCCTCCCCTCCAATCTTCCTTGCGCTGATGCAAAAAGCTACAACCGCCTTGTAATTTTCAATCAGACACTTTTCAGAAGAACAATGCTGAGTTAACTATTACTGATTGCTTGTTGCCAGTGTTGTGAAGTGAAGTGACTGTCATGAAGCGGTCGTATAAGAGTGGTTCCCAGAAAAGACGGGACGCTGAAAAGAAAAAAATGAAGTTGTGTGCCTCGAACCCGAAGCAAATGAAGTTGTCATTTCCAAATTCGAGTGCCTAAGAACATGAAGATCCACATGTGTCAGCGACATATACTGAAGGTATACAACAACAAATAAAATATTTTTTTATATACAGCAAACTCCCGATTATCTGTGTGCGTATTATCCTGTTTGCTGATTATCGTTCCGAGTTCGGTGTATTTTTAAAATATAAAAAATAATTAGTTTTGAAGTATTCTCTTATAATAAGAACATTTTTTTTTCTTTTAATGGGTTTTCAAGGGTTATTTTGTCGGAGTCGCTGAGATGAATATTGACATTTGTAATGTTCAAGATTCCCCACCCCATGGAAGTGGGAGAGGGTGACAAAAATAATCGTAATCGACCAATATTAATGTCGAATCCATAGTTTACTTTACGGGTAGCTGAGATGAATAGGGATACTTTGTATGCAGTTCACGTTCATCCTCCATTACCTGGGGCGGGGAGGGAGGGGTAGGAACAAAACCAATTTAGGGTAAGCACCTACTAACTTGTAGCATAATTGTTACAAGGTACATCGCAGATCCCATTCATAAAAACGGGAGCAGGAACTGTTTTTAATAATTCCGATTCTTTTTTCGATTTTTCTTCCTCTTTTTCAAGTCATACGTATCAGATGCCATTGCGACACATAGCCATTGGTTTACTACGCTATTGCTATCTTGTTGGGCTAGGCACTTTCAGCTTTTGAGCCAGTCAAAGTGACAATATTGATCTCAGTGATTCCAAAAACTATGGATTTGACACTAATATTGGTAGTTTTCGATTATTAAAATTTAAAATGACACCCCATTCCTCATGTTTTTCTTATGGGGACTTTCCACCCCCATATCTCAGCCCAGGGGTGACCTAGGGACCTGGAACCGGCTATTTGGAGCATGTCTCCGAAAGCTTTAAAACATGTTACATTCATGATCCTATCTATAGTGAACAAGTTAGGGTAGGTGTCCCATATATCGCCCCTGTTCCTAATATCGCCTATGTGTGTTTCCAAGCTACTACTGTATTTGCACTATCTATGAGTTTATGTGGTTATTCTAAAGGTCTGGGGCTTTGTGAAATATAGCTTTAGCGGGGAGCTTCCTATGAGTTATAGCAAATACAATATGACGTCTGCAATGAGCTTTCACATTTTTTGTCTCCAATAACTCCAGGCAATGATCAGGTAAATGTTTCCAAATCATAATTTCGAGTAGATCACTTAAAAGTGCATTAAATTAGGGTTCTAAAGGTGTTATTGATTTCGGAATAAAGCTGTGTTTATTAAAGA
>JAGDQP010061266.1:0-12069 GCA_022664845.1 Lepisma saccharinum
TATCTTACCATAGTTAACGTTAACCCGAGTTCATTTTAGTAATGTAACCGCAAGTTACCGTTAACACGGGTTTCAAATTTAACTAGCGTCAACTTACGATGGTTATTTTATAACGTTAGTAAGAAACGGGTGTCTAAACGCAAGTTAGTTATTAGGCGGGGCTCACTTCGTGAGTTTATTTCTTTCTTTATGGAAATATATAGTATCCTAGTGGTGTGTATCACTTTTAAAATATAAAAGAATAATGGCAGAACTAATCTACAAAATGTAATACTACAATCTATTCATTTGTGTTCATTTTTGATAATTTAATCCTCTCCCGTGTAACAAGAAGATTCTTTACTCTACGGAAACTTCTTCCTGTTTCTTTATAGACAATGGTAGAACAAGCACGATAACCAAGTTAAGTTCGGTAGTCTGAACGCAAGTTAGTTTTACCCGTAAATCTTACCATCGTTAAATGTTAGTAATCTAAACAAGGCATAAATAAGGAGACGAAAGTATTGAAAATTAAGTAATATAAAAATACGTTAGTTTCATTAAAAATAAAATTATGTTCAAAAATGTTGTATTTTATGTTGGTTTAAATTTACTATGGTTTCAGAAATGTTCATACCTAGAAAGGAGGCAAATGCAAATGAAAAAGTAATGTTGTAAATATAAAAAGATAAATAAAAAAGACATAGGCTACAACTGATACATAACTGTATTATATTAATTATCTTTAAAAATTATATTGTTAGATTCTTTCTGTGTCTCATATCTCATATCTCAACATATTTTGTGATGATGAAAAATTATTTCACTTCGTGAGCAATGATTATCTATCTCATGGGAAGTTCTCGATAAAAATAGGATAGGTAAACTGAATGAAAATAAGACAAAATGTGCCATGTCAATTCCATTTACGAAGGAATGTTCTAAGGAGATATGTTTATGTTTATTCTACTAACAGCATGATGATCTGAGAAATATACACCGAAAAATATTTCCGGCTTGCAGATGTTCATATAAACGAGATAAAATATAGCAATGAATTCTTTATAATGTAATATTATAATTTTTGATACACTATATTGAGCACATTTCTCTTTGTCACTTGCGTGGCCAGATATAAAAAATCGGTAACATTAAGAGTCAGAATTTGAAAGTCGGTTTTCTGAGAAACAAGTTGTGTACAACATTTTTCAAAACATGTGCAAAAATGCACAAAATTTGTACAAAATTATGCACAAGTTAAAATTCCAAATTAGCGATTTCGCACTCCAAGTTGACGCTTAGGTCAGAATTAGAAAGTCGATTTTTTAAAATAAAACTAGGCGTGTACAAAATTTTTGAAAAAAAGGTGAGCAAAAATTTATTTTTTTGCGTCTCGTCAGGTACTTGAGAACAACGTTCAAAGATTTCTTGTACATATCTTACTCAGTTACTCCTGAAGTCTTCTGGTATAGTTTTGTCACTGAGAAAAGTGTTCTTGTTCTCTGTTGTCTGTTTTTAACTAAACACAACGCGATAAATTTCACAATATGGTGTCGTCTTTCGATAACCTTCGCGGTTACAAATGGCGGAGAACAAAGTTGACTAGTAGTCATGATGCATTTTGAACCAAGCAAAAAAGATGAGAAATCGCTATTTCAAATTTGAGGATTAAATGGCATCCGAAAGCATCGGAATTCTATTTCGAAAGATCACATTTTAAATTCAAAGCGAAGTTTTTCGTATGCAAAATACCTTTTTCGATTGAAAATTCCTCTCTAAAAGAGTGGTCCCTCTTTCTGCTCTAGTAAGATAGAATATTCCACTCTGCATATCTTTATAAAAAATATTTTTAATGAAATTGTAGCACCTGTTGCACAATTCTGATAATTTGTGGTACATCTGTCTGAGGGACGTTATCGCTCAGATATTAAAGTCTTATACACCAAATTCTTCTACAGCGAATGAAAGAACTGACTTTAATAAAAAATGGTAAATATGGAACAAAATACTCTGAGGGATAACATCAAATTGTGTCAGTTATGACTTTTTTGATGGTATAATTATAACGCATGAGATGTCATTATGTTTCTCAATCTGGCCTGCAAATTTAATTGAAATCGGATCATAAATACCAAAACGGACATAGAATGACAGTCATATATACGTAAAGCAATAACTGATGTTATGTTCTCTAGTGAAAATAAAACTGATACATTAGAATTATTCGATAGATTAACATGATATGGATGAATACACAAACAAAAGATGCAAATCAGTTTTCGTGATATTCGAAGCAAGTTTTCACTTTGCCTTTACATTCCTTCCTTTCTCATTTCTCTTCGTTTTCAGTTTTACGAGGAAAAACAGAAGTCACATTCAGCGACTCAGAGAGAGTGAGAGAGAGAGAGAGAGTTACCTTAATGAGAGCCATTGTGGAGACGCTGTCCCTCCCCTTCTCCGTTCCTGCTACCATCTCCAAGGCTCCGCCTCTGACGCTATGTTCTCCTCAGCGTGGACGCAGGCAAGCAAAGAGAAATGAGCGAGTCTGTGTGAGTCCGGCGCTAACACGATCAGGTGATTGAATTACGGAATAAGGAATTTCATCAGAATATTTCAATCAGTGTCATGGCGGACAGCCACAACGTAATCGCGGGAACATCATCTAGTTTTCACCGTAATAAATGTCATTACGGAAACGGCATAATATTATTAGGATTTTGTTGCATCTTAGCATAATGACATTAGGGCACTTTCCCCCCAACACAAGCAAGGCAAGCTACAGACGCCTCTGCCTTCTCTCAACGGCTTATCCCGAAAAGAAGACGATGGTGCTGGCAGTAGTGGTGATGGTGGTGGCCGACAAAACGACGATACGAATCCAATAAGGAATAAAGCTCAACGAAAAGAAAGGAAAGAACAAGAAAAAAAAACTATGAACAGTGAAAAGAAGCAATAAAGGATGATGGCTGAATGAGTGAAGTGGTTTTATAGAGAAGAAAAACCGTAAACGTAGAGCGGAAAATGGAGTTAAGTGAGACGAACGGTGATTGAGGGGAGGAGGAAATCGCTTCTCAACAGGAGGTTTATTTGTTTAGCAAAATTTTATTTCTTCCACTTTCTTCTTCTCCCCTTTCTTCTCTTCGTCTCTGTCTCTTTTTTTTCTCTCTCTCTCTCTTTCTTCAAGGAAATCTTTCTGTACTGTGACCTTTAGGTTCGGATTTTCTGCAATTCAATTTCTGTTCGTTTTCTTTTTCTCTTCTTCATCGAAGAAGAGATGCGAAAGAAGGGAGAAAATGGTGAAGGCACTACCAAAGCGCCAGTATTTGAATCTTTTTTTTTTATTTCTTTTGCAACGACAGACATACTTTTTTTTTTCACATACTGCTTGCTACACAAGATGTTTTCTTCTTCTTTATCTTCATGGATAGGATTTTCCTAAAATGAAGAATATTCTGCTGCTACTTCCATCAACGAATGCTCCTTTCAGTAACGGCGAAAGAGATGGCATGGGCTGGGTGAGCGACAGAAGGGAAGAACAGACGGAAGCTATGGGAAGGATGACTCTTGCACGACTTCTGTGTTCCTGGTTAAGAATAGAATTCCGGGAAAATTCCTTTTAGAACTGAGATTCAGGTTCTTTTCCGTTCACCTACGTCTTGAATTCTTGAACATATAGTCTCCATATTAAAAAAAAAATCATTTCTTCCTCTGTATGAATTACGAGTATTATGGACGTTGTAAGCTTATAATTTTATCCAACCAAGATCACCTTATAGTTTCGGCTCTTTTGGAAAACTATTTATTCTTTTCTCAGACTAACAGATTATAATCCACAAGTTAATAATGCAAATCTCTAGTAAGCGCTAGTTAATCGCTTCACACACACATACAAATGTTCATGTAAAGTATAGATGCAGAAATGGAATCACCCTTCAACCAAAAGAGGAGGGTCGCTTCTCTTGTAGTGGCAACATGAATCGCACTAATTAAATATCCTGATGATGGTTACCATCCTATAATGTAATCTTCTTCTGCTGGCATGGTATGATTTTAAACATCAAGCACACATATCCCAGTGAAAGTTTCATTTCCTGACAGTACATACTATTGCACACTGAAATCGGTGGAAATAAAGTTCAATGATAAAACAATGAATAAAGGAAATGCTGTAGGTTTGTACTTAGTGATAGGTGGAAGGTACTTTTAACCCTAAAAATGTCAAGGTGAGTCCACTGGAGCCATGTTGAATAGAACTTCATTTTATACGTAACATAGAGGTCACCTCGAAGATATGCTGTCCTGTGAAATAGATCTTATAAATGTATCAATTGAATCATTAATATAGTAAATAAAAATTGTTTTATAGGGCCGTAGCATAGCGTAGTAGCACAATGGATTAGCCAGTATTTATTTAAATTATTTTGACACTCGAGAAGTTCCTTATTTTTTTCCAGGTAACCTGAGTAGAACGTTAATTTTTGGTCTTCCATCATCGTATTCTTTTTTTAATTAAAGGTGTTTGAGTCTAGGTGCAGATGTCTGACTCCTCATGCATTTGCATACGTCACAGGATATATTGATGACATTAGGTAGTGGTGAAGATCTTATTATTATTAAGCCGTGATGCTCTCTAAACTAGAAATTAAATTTTATTAATTTATACTGAAATAAGTTAAGCAAAAATCTGAAGTGAAGGTAAAAATCCTTAGTCGGGATGAATGAATTGAAAATATTTGCAAAGGGTAAAAGTGATTTGTTTAAGGATAATTTTAATTTGTATATGTAACATGTTTAATCATGTTATTCTCTTCCAGAAACTCAATTTCGATTCAGCCTTTTAAACGAATCTTGGTAAGGGAAAGATATCGAGGAAGGAGAAAAGCAGTCAGGGGGAAAGTTGCTGCCTATAGGTATATTTTATCGCCAAGCATTTTTGTCAGGACACGATTTCTTTTTTTTTAACACGAGTCCATTTTTTTGTGTCTTCGGAGAGACTCGGTTTCCAGGAAGGCGTGAAAGAGAACCTATAAATATGGTCGAAGCCCGCGAATCAGTCTCTATTGCTGGATATTGCTCTATTAGTTTCGTTACGATGTAGTATTTTTTCTAGAGCTGATTGTCCACCGCTCGGATGGTGAAAAATAGAATGATTCATTTCGCAGACGGGAGGGCAAGCACCATGTAAGTATGTGCATCGAACTTTATTTACGGATTTTTTTTACAATCTCTCATTTAAGCAAATTGTTCGAGATGATCTCCGGAAAGATATCTGCCGACATGAGAGAATGTTCATCGCTAAGGGATGGACGTGAAGAGCTAAGCTGGGAATTTGTATTTAGATAATAGAATGCCGAAGGATGTCCCGCGGTGAGCACAACTTGAAGAAAGGTTTGGATAGTTGAAAAAAATTGATAGTCTATCTATAAGGAATTCCCATGTTCGTAGGGAGACAATGGGAATTAAGAGTCAATTGTTGTGGGTAATTTGAATATGCACAAGACAAGAATATACGCTTGTCCTCTGTGGGATATTCTGGATAAGTTTATGTGATAATTTTATACGTGTTGATTTTCAAGTCAGCCTCGGTTTGTATGTTGAATAATTTCTTCCCGGACGATCTGAGTTCCACTTGCTGAATAAGCACATGTTGATTTTCACGTTAACCTCTGTGTATCATTTGGTGGTCAATCACTCCCATACCAGTGTAATATGTGATTTGAGAGGAATTAGAGAAATACAATTATTCGACGATAGAGTAGGTAAGTCTGAATATTAAGGATAAATGCCGAAGATGTTCCACGTCCAAGCGACTTATCCTGTTTATTACCTATTTGACTCTGTGAAACTTAGGTAGGGAAATACTCCGAAATAGATGCAAATTCTATGCATAAGAGTGTAGTAGCTCTTCAACTTGTTCGCGCAAGCCCAGAGAGTAGATCCTAAGCGGGGGAAGTGCTAAGGATAAATTTGAGAAGTCTCTGGAGCAGGGTTTGTGAGAGCAATTTGAAGGTGACAAGATTTTTTTAAGAGAAAGAGATAAGAACTGAGGGTTTTCTCGCCCACGGTTTAGAGAAACTTCAGAAGGGTGCACCTTCTGATATTTGGCCAGGTGCCTCCACGGCATCCGGATAGTGTCAGACGTTGAAATTATAGAGCTCTGCGCTCTATATGGGAATATAAAGGATCAGAAATTAAAATTTACAATTGCTTAAGAGGGATGTGTCCTGAGGGCTGTTAAACCCACTGGAAGGTTAGGGGGCTATTCAGCGAACATCGTAAGATTCGAATCACTTACTCTAAGAATGGCTGAATCGAAAGTAGGCGGCTTCAAATTTGTAAATAAACCTATATATTAATTATATATCCTAATTCGTAATATTTTATTTAGTAATTCAGTTACCAGTACAGCCTTTCCACGTAGTTAAAATTTCTTCCAGAGAAAAATCATACTCCTTGGAGAGAAGGGAGAGGAGATGAAATTCTTTAGTTTGGTAATTCCGCAAGCTGCGTATTCTTCGTTAGAACGCGACTTAGATCGAGGGGACGTGTGGGAGTAAGAAAGATGCTACAATTCTTGCGCCTATGTGAAACTATCTTCTGGGGGAAAAATCAGACCAGCTGGTGTCCAAGGCAATTATATATTTTTCTTGATATCGGAATGAGAGACCATGATCATCAATGTTATTTCTTGAGAGAAGTTAACTTATTCCTCAAAGATGATTTTATTTCGTATAATGTCTTTGTGCTAGTCCAAAGATCCAGAGCTCAGTTAAAGGGAGAAGAAGCCCAGAAGATATGTTTATCTGTAGGCAAGAGTCCGAATCGCAGTTTTCAGCATTAGTTTTTCAAACGTGTCCTCAAAAGAACGAAACAGATGCCACCCCCCATTACAACAATCTTATGTGTAGTTTTTTTTTTTTAATTACAGACTTGAAAAAATTAGGCATGCCCAGTAGAGATTTTAAATTTTCAAATTAAAACATAGTAAAGTAAAAGTATATATATTCAAATAGAGAATCTTTAAAATTTGAGTGCTCCAAGCAGAAACAGGGAATGAGAAAATGGCTTGGAGAAGAAAATAGGGTGACTTTGTCTTAGCAATTGAAGGAAAACACAACCAGAAAACTTTGTTAAACATTATATTGGACACATTATTGACTTAACAAACATGGAGATCCCAAAGTAAAAACCATAATTAAAACGCAAGTAAATCCTTAGTAGTGGAAGAAGTTTTGAGTTGCAAGAATCTGAAGGTTCTATAGTGGATGTTGTAAACATAACTGAAGTATTACCAGTATTGTATTTAAAGATAAAAAAGGGGATATTGTGCTATAGACATGTTTATAAAAAGTGTGCAACCATTAAAAAAATGTGAATAAAGAGTACAACCATTAATATATTGTAAATAAAGGTAAAGTGAACTTGTATTTTTAAAAACATGTTGCCAGTTACGTAGCACTGCACATAGCCTTTTATTATTTTTAAAATACAAGTTCACTTTACCTTTACTTACATTTTTTTAATGGTTGCACTCTTTAATCACATGTTTTGTATGGTTGCACACTTTTCATAAACATTTCTATAGCACAATATCCATTTCCCGGGGATCCATGTAATGTTTACTTATATTGTTTAAAAATTTTGACTAAATAGTAGTACAGTTTAAGAGAATTTAAAAGAAAAATGGATTTAAAAAAATATGGTATAGGCAAATAAATATTTACTTGAATTGGTAGTATATGACTCGTATTTTTTGAAAACAAGTGTACAAAAAAAATACAGCTACAGAAATTATATACATGTATAGGATGCAGAACACATGTAAAGTAAGTTATTTAGGAAATAAGTTTTCACGAGGAACTAACCTTAATTCAGACACGTGCCCGAGTACATGTGGTTATATTGAAAGGTAGAAAAATTCTGCGGAGCTACAAAACCAATGAAACAAAATAAAACTGCAAAAAGTGCCTTCTCAAAATTAAAAAAAAAAAACTCACAGAAACCATCCCATCCTCAGTGGAGTAGTGCTGGAACAAGACGTCTCAGTTACTAGTAGAATCGACAGACCACCAGACTACCCAGAGACTTGTATATATTTTAGTTTTAATCATTCATTGAATGTTTATTTATTTAATATAGTATAATTATCTTACAGTTGTAAAAAAAGTTTTTATCAGTTTTGGAGAAAAAGTTATTATTTGAATAATTTTTAACCCATCAGTAATAATTTTTATCTTAGTGAACACAGCACTGATGTGGTTATAACAAGTTTTTTAATGGTTTTTGAAGACACGTTACCAGTTACGTAACACTGCACATAGCCCTATTTTTACAATACATGTTCGCTTTACTTTTATTTACAATTTTTAATGGTTGCACTCTTTATTCACATTTTTTTAATGGTGGCACACTTTTTATGGAGTAGCCGAAAAAAACTCAGGAATGAGTGACGCAAGGTGTTGAAGGTGGTGGGGTAGCCTAGGTGTGGAACTATAACTATTGCCAGAGTTGTTAGTATTTCTCCCCATGAGTGGTGCAGAATGAAAAAAATCAACGAAAGAAAAACTTAACCAAAATGTAAGTGCTGTGTAAGTAAAAATATTAAAAGAAGCACAACCACATGCACCAAGAGAATGTTTGAATTTAAAAAGTACTAAAAAAGCTTCTTATAGCCACATAAGTGCTGTGTTCACTAAGATAAAAATTATTACTGATGGGTTAAAAAATGATACAACTAATAACTTTTTCGCCAAAACTGGTAAAAACTGTTCGTTTTACAACTGTAAGATAATTATACTACATTAAATAAATAAACACTCAATGATGATTAAAACTAAAATATATACAAGCCGCTGCGTAGTCTGGTGTTCTGTCGATTCGACGAGTAACTGAGACGCATGGGCGGATTTAAGGGAGTGGGGCAATACACCCCCAGTCATTTCAGAATGACTTGAAATGGTTCATTCCAAATGATAGCTATTAAAGTAATTCTCCTCCTCCAAGGGTCTCTCTCCTAAGTCCGCCCATGCTGAGATGTCTTGTTGCACTACTCCACCGAGGATGGGATAGTTTCTGTAAGTTTTTAATTTTGAGACGGCACTTTTGCCATTTTATTTTCTTTGTTTCATTGGTTTTGTAGCTCCGCAAAATTTTTCTACTTTTCAATACTCGGGGACGTGTCTGGATTAAGGTTAGCTCCCTCGTGAAAACTTATTCCCTAAATGACTTACTTTACATGTGTTCTGTCCTATACATGCATATAATTTGTGTAACTGTAATTGTTTTGTACACTTGTTTAAAAAATCAAGGCATATACTACCAATTCAAGTAAATATTTTCTTGCTTATACCACAAATTTTTAAAATTAAGTTTTCCTTTAAATTCTCTTAAACTGTACTTCTACTTTTTAGTGAAAAATTTTAAACAATACAAAAAATAAACGTTATACCAGAGCCAGAAATGTTAAAATGGGGATTGCTGGTTTTCCCAATGATGTATGGCGATCAGTACAACATTGAATAGATACAGAATAAAATGTGCTTGTGTCTATAGTATAGTAGTGTGTAATGTTATACAATTTAAGTCTTCAAACAAAAGTACATTATTATTTTTATTATAAAAGGCATACAGTAGTTAAAAAGACACTTCTCAAGAGCACAGAAACTAACAAATTTTCTTCACATTCTTTCAGTTCTTAAAGTAAGTCCAATTTACTCGGTCAGTTTCTTCTCAATAGTTTGAAATATGCTGAGGGAATAATTTTAAAATTGAAGTATTCTGTCATCCAGATACTGAAATACAGGACTCACAAGTTTTCTCGCGAGAGAAACTTTTTTTTTTTTTTAGTTGACAGAAAAATTGTATAACAGAATTAGGTTTTTGTGTGTGTGTTCTTTGCAATGTGTGTGTGTGTGTTTATCATTAAATCCAGACCTGTCAACTTTTACGCAAAATACTTGAGAGATTCTGTCGTTTAGAAGGTTTAACGTCTATGTTGTAACTCTTTGGCAAGTTTTTAGTTTCGCACGTAAGCTCCCGCACTTTTCCCTTCCAGGCTGGCACACCTCCCACATTCGAACTTTTTTAGGTTGACACGTCTGATATTCTTTGCTCCTGGAACCGTGCGCAATTTTCTTAATATTTTTTTTTTAAATCTTTGTCACAACAGGTGACAAAGTACTTTTACGAGCATAACTATTCTTAGGTATATCCAAAAATTACGGAAAATTCTAGGCAATCTGGATTTTCATCAGATGACCAAAACCAATCTCACTCACATTATGACTTTAGTGCAACATGTAAAACTCACGGGTCTGCAGTCACAGCAAATTACGAAGTGACAGGGAGACTCTTAGGCCTTCTCTAAAAATCATATAAAAAGCGTTATAGCAAAAAATAAAATATGTGATCGTAATATACGCACTTTAAAACTGTAGTAGCTATAAAATGTAATTTCTTGATTCACTAATGCATTTGCAGCCGTGAGAAGAAAATTTGAATGGCCGAAAGACATACCACTTTACTGTAAGTTACATCCATATAGATTTCATTGTGCACTCCTCAATGTCGCGATGTTCAGTACGCCAAGGTATATTGTTCTGCGTTCACAAAGAAAACAGATTCTTAAAAACAAAAACAAAAAAGCGAGCTATTTTGTCGCCTATACATCACAAACAGTTTTCATTTAATTAATAGGCAATAGTTTATCCTCTTACAATGTATAAATTAATTCTCTCGTAAAAAAGGAAAGAATCCCCAAAGAAAGGGTGTAACCCTTTGAATGGGTTGACACTAAAAAAAAAAAAAAGGATGAAAGAAAGAAAAACTCTTTCTGAACGTACCAGAGTAGTGCATGGGACATGGATAACGCAAAGGGATGTTCCGCACTGTTTCTGCAAAAGCAATGATGAGTCAGTGGCTGGTTTCCTGACTAAAACTAGTAAGAGCAGTTCTGCATTTGCCCCATACACCACTTTCCGTCCACTTCGTACGTTTGGAAATTAATGCGATTACCGAACTTGGAAGCTCCGTTTCACGCTCAATGCAACAATGCTCTGTTTTCAAATTCTCTCTCTCTCTCTCTCTCTTTCTCCTTCTCTGTTAGTGTGTGTGTATTTCTGCTTGTGTATGTGCGTGTTCCTGCATTTATACTTCGTCCTGATCCTCAAACAAGTTCGCATTGAACCAATTACCTTCTCTGTACATATTAAAGGCTGCTGGTCTGGTTCATTGCTTGTATATAAACAGTACTTCAAGTAATATTAATGAAAAATAAAAAAAAAGCTACAAATAAAACATAGCTCTCCGCGCATAAAGAAATTATAGTATTCATTCATTAGTAAATTACCCTATGTTTCTTTACTAAGAATATCGGAAAATAAAGCAATAAATGCCGGAAAAACGTCACGGAATAATTGAAATTAAGCTTTGAAACTTATAATTGATTCAGTTTTTTTTTCTTGTAGGAAGGTGAGTCTGTAATAATAATAATAATGATCCAACTTCTAATATAAAATGTTTTTCTGAAATTCCAATCATGTATGATGGAAAGAAGAAATTTGGGGATCCTGCGCATGCAAGAGACAATGGAATAAGGCAAGAGAGCTAGGAGGCGGTTGCAGGTTGCTGTATAGTGGAGCAAATGAGCATGGAAGGGGCGGCGTAGGGATTGTTCTTTCAAGAGATATGAAAGATAGTGTAATAATAAGTATGAATAGAAGGAACGACAAAGTGATGACTGATGAGTATCAGGATATGCGTAGGTGAAATGATCAATGTAGTGTGTGCATATGCTCCGGAAGTTGACTGCGAGGAAGAAGAAAAGATATAATCCTAGGAGCATTGGACCATGAACTTCGCAGCGCTTCCCGGCGGAAAGAGTAATTGTAGGCGTCGACTTGAATGGACATGGATCCATGTAGGTAGAAGCAGAGTGATTGCGAGGATTCACGGTGGCTGGGGTGTGTGAGATAGGAACGAAGAAGGAGAAAGAGTAATAGACTTTGCAACAGCATTCAACCTGACGATTTGCAATGCATTTTTTCAGAAGAAGAAGGAGCATCTTTTAACTTACAAGAGTAGTGGAAGAGA
>JAGDQP010061267.1:0-12069 GCA_022664845.1 Lepisma saccharinum
AGTAGTACATGGGCTACAATTAAGTACAGATAACCAAACTATTTAATGCAGTTGTTAAAAAAATGGATCTCAACATACGAATCCATAAAACCGTAACTTTTACTAACACGAAAATCACCACTAACTTTCTAGTACAAAATTAATGGACCTGTTATACGTATAGCAGAATATGCAAAAGACTAAGTTGTTATATTTGATCATAAATTAACTTTAGAATATGACAGAAATTATATTGTTGCTGACACTTTTATATATATTTTTTGTTTTATTTTGCATATGGGTTCCGTTCCATTTGGCAAATTTACAGGGGATGAAGTTTCGAACGATTAGTCCATGCCTTCTATATGAAATTAGAATTTAGTGACTTTGAGTTGAAATATTTGATGTAAAAATAAGACGCAACTGTCGCAGCCTTATATTAGTCAGGTATTGTGAGGATGAAATAGTAGAGAGAGATATAAGTGGTGAAAAAGAAGATGGGAGATGGTTATGTTTTCTGTTGAATGGGAACTCGAATCACAATAGTTGTTTAGGCTGTAGTAAAGCATACAAATATAAATTTCAGGAGGCCTAGAAGGGCGTGGAGGGTTGTCTGGTTTGTGAATTGATTTGGAATCATCAGATACTTCTTGCAATGGAGCAAACTTGTTTGAAAAATTGACTAAGGAAGCAGTTTCAGCTTGATCTTTTACATAACTGACTTTCTTTGGATAAGAAAAACCATCAACACCCATTTCTGAAGGATTAGTTTCGGATTGAGAGCTTAATAGATCTTCAGAGGAAGAAGAGGTTGATGTCAGCTTTGGCACGAGACCGTTTCTTAGAAGGCATTTGAGATGAATGTTTATGCTTATCATGTTTTGAGGAAGTAGCTTTATCAACAGTTTTTATTGCATCATTTGAATTAGCGGAATCATGACTTTCTTTGCAAGATGCCAAAAGGTTATAGAAACGTTCAAGTTCTAACAACACTTCGCAAGAAACAACCAAAGTAAGTTCTTGGTTTATATAACATACGCAAGTTACCCAAGGAAATAGGAAAAAAACTAGTTGAATTAATAGTGACCTCAAAATTTATGGTTCATTCTCGGCTGTCACATGGAACATCCTCGTTTTATTGGTATAATCGAGAAAATTTCAGAGAAACCATCTGATGAATTCAAATGCATCTATCACAGAGGAGCTCAATGATCACGATTTTCGTCATTGGTTTTTAATTTAGTTTTTTTAGGGGTTGGATTGATATCGGCGGCTTTTAGTCTATAAAAATCAGTACTGATTTTAAGAATTGCATCTTCCTAACAATTGAGTAGGTGAAGTAGCAGCCAAACTCTATATCCCAGATAACATTTCCAGTATTCGCCTCGTGGTTGTAGGACTGTACGAAAATCATAGTCAAAGGAGACCAGAAATATTTGACACGATAAAGTCTGATTCTGCGACACCTCCCCAACAGTAATCTGTATGTTCTGAAGCTTGTTAGTTTATCAGGGGAACCAAATATCGGCCGTCCAGTTGTCATGGTCACAAACTAACGTAAAAGTAATTATTACCAATTCATGTAAGCTATTTTTGGGTCAAGTGAACATGAGAGTTTATGATCCTTGGGCTCTTTTATGTGGAACTTGCTGTCTCTAAAGAATGAAATTAGACAATTTAATTTTTAAATCTCTTTTGTCCTGACCTGTTCACTCGCTATTGCTGTTGTCTTCGAAATACTGTCCATGTGAAGATGTGCACTTCGTGAGATGATGAAGCTACCGAAAAAGAGTCTTGGAAAATATTTTCCCAAAATAGCACAGTAATGTTGTCAGAATTATATTTTATGACAAAAATTATACCGCCTAAGTCAGATTAACAAGAAGTATGGTGCAGGTTTGATAGATCTCTTAGCGAGGATGTCTTGAACACTCAACGCATAATACGAAGGACATGGTTGTACATCCGAATTCGAAACAACCAACTTTGCGGAAAATGTTATTATTCCAAATAATCTGTTGGAATCTACAACACTGTATCCTTATTTGTGTTCAATTCCTCGGTCATTAGTTTCACATCTAATCTTGGTTCTGAGTGGACCAAGATTCGAACTCGATCTACATTCACGCTTCTCTTTATGCGTTATGCTTCTTGGGTTTATATTCGACATGAACCTGAGATACCTGTAGGCGATAAATAACATTCCACACATTTATGTTAATTGATCTTGACATTTTCTTGTCCTTCCTTGAACCGTCTAGGCCGTTCAAAAATACTTGACTTCTTCATACATATATATATATATATGTATGTATCCGAAAGAATTATTCATTTGGTCTACCTTTCTGCGCGGCGTGGACACTTGTCATTGAATGAGTAATGTTCTAGAATCGTGGTTGAAGTCTAAAGGCCCTGTGAAAGGCTAAAAGGCTGTGAAAGGCTAAAATAAGGTAGAGTTATTTTATTCTTCCAATGCGGTGTCTGTTTCAGTGTCTTATCCAACAATTTCGTGAAGGGGTTGGGGTTCGTAGCGCACAGGTAGAATGGAGAGGAGACGCTTTTGATATCTTCCCGCTGATTATTTTCGGTATCAATATATCATATTTTTCTTCATGTTACTGCGTTTTGTTATCGTTTTATTATCGTATCCTTAAAAATTGATATCTCTAAATAAATGCGATTCCTCCAGAAAGAGTTGAAATGTTCCTGTCAAAATAAAGCATTTCATCTTGGGTGGGCCGCGCGCTCTCTGGCCCCCGCCCCGTATTAGCTTTATACTTAAAACGTAGTAGAGTAGGCTCTTCTTTAAACCGGTACGTTGGAGCCTGCGGCTATGCCGAATTATCGAACTTCATTTAACGGGAATACCAAAAAAAATTAATACATTACAGTACAATAATATTTAAAATAAGCTGCTCTATGGCAAGAAAAATTAGGCATGAACTTTACTGTTTAACAAAGTAGCTGATATCACGTCAACAAATATCTGAATCCACCTTAAATATACGAACGCGAGCGGCTCGATCGGTGCCGAATTATAGAATGTGCCGAGATTAAAGAGTGGCTACTGTATATAGATCTGACCAAAAAAAAAAACAAAAAAAAACGCAGTGCTATAGGAGGTATTATGTCGTTTCTTGAGAACGTGACTTATAGATTTTATTTGTAATTTCTTCGATAGAAATATCTGGTCACTTCTCAGTAGGATAGGGTTTTAATAATCACACGGTCGATAGATAACATTAAAAATGTGTGCATAAATGAATGTGTATGATGGATGTTTTCAAGTAATTGTTCAGTGTAGAAGAAACCATTCTCTTGATTGTGTTGAATAAGAATGAAATGTGTTTGTATCTTAAATAAATAATAGCAGTGATCCCGCCAGACCCCTTCCCCATTCCAAATCCTCAACAGCATTACCCAACTTCAACGTTTTTGTGATCAAAATCGATAGAAACCGTGAGAAATTTTATTTACACTCTCCCAATTTTGACTTTACAATCCCAAATTGAAAATCCTAGCGGAACCTCTAATTTAGTGTACAGAGGATTGGTGTAAGTACAGATTTGATAAAATGGATTAGTTAAATCCTGTCTATACAATCTAAGTTACGCAGAATGTGTCTCAATGAACTTTAGTAGCGCAGTTTATGCAGAGAATCAATTCGGACCTTTGTCAGCTCTTTATCAAAATAAGGCTACTTTACCACCTGTTCTATCGTGATCACACAGCAGGTACGATCTCTTTTCTCATTTTCTTAGGGAGCAGAAAATATAATTTTAATATTCACGCTCCCATGTCCTTGCAAAGAAACTAGACGTCTCAAGCTCAGGCCAATCTAGGGTGTTGAAGAGCATGTTGGAAGAAAGTCGGACGAGCCCTAGTTAGCAAGTACCATCCTGACAATTTCCTGGCGTGACTGAGGAAAGCCCTAGATAAACAGACAGGATGGACGGTCACTGTGGTTGTTGCGAATGCTAAGCCCGTGATCTGCCAACTGAGTTAAAGCCGCTCGGTAAACATTGAAGGGATTATGTAATGGACATATCAATACATTTATATTGTGTTATGTTGAATTTTATTTATGGATTTAGGCATCTAAGGCTTAGGCCGCGATAGAGGAGGGGAAAGGATTTGGGAAGGCGTCAGCCAGGCCCTATATTGAAGGTGCCATCCAAGGCTGTCATTTAGGGAACAGGGAGGGGCAGTTGCCCTTCTGGAATTCTGATTGAAATTTTCATTTCAAAATTCGGACGATAAAAAAAAGTTATGTTCGTCATGTACTGTGATTAAACACATTCGATTTACTTATATGCCAATGAGTTGTTAAAAATAGTTGTATTCCTAACAGCTATTCGCATGGAAGATTTTTAATGCAAGTCAATAAAGAAATATATATGATGGGTGTAAATCTGGTTCAGATTATTTCTGTTTCATATTAAATTGATCCTCGAAAGTTACATATTTGTAGAAACTAGTTTACAAAAAAGAAGAAAATCACAGCCTGTTTTGCTAATTCATGTTCCTATTTTCTTAAAGAATTTTCATTTGTCACCATCCATCTTCATACTTTCTAGTTTGTACATTTGCATTTGTGTTTATTTTACCTCTGAAAGATTCTTTAAACGAGTGTAGGTACACATTAAAAAGCACAATTTTTAATCTTTTTCTCGACGAGAAAGTACTTCCATTAAAATAAAAAATATTGAAATTCAATCGACAATAGTGACTTTCAACTAAGCACTATCGCTTTTGATACAAAATGTGACCTTTTGAGATGAAATTATGATGCTTAACGGATGTCATGTATTCTTTAAAATTGAAAGAGAGATTTATCATCCATGTAGAGTGGTCACAATGCAGCATGATCGCTATCAGGCATTTCTATGTTATCACTAAGTGTGAAGTTAATCGTGTTTAGTTTAAAATGACACCAGAACACGTGATAACTTTTCTCAGTGGTAACAACATACCACAAGACGTCAAGGGGGAAGTTATATACAATTAACATCTTTGAACGTTGTTCTCAAGTACCTGATAAAGACTCTTTCGAATGCGGTATCAAGCAATTACCCGAATAGCGTAGACGCTAGAGCGTTGAATCGTTGAAGCGATGAGGTTTAATTAGCGTCGAGTTCCTTTTTTTCTCTTCATTCATCATTAATTATTTCCCTTAATACTTGTGAATAAATGCTCCCTTTTGCTTCTGTTTTTCATTTTTAACATTTTATTGTATAGATTTTATTTTCTAAGGTGGAAACTTTCATCTCAAAATAATGAAAATTTTTAATAGACTACAACTGGAAATTCATTCAAAGAGATTACATTTCCATCGAAAAGAACTACCATAGAATCACATTTATTCGAGCATAAATTTCTAATCTTAATTGCTATGAAGATTCGCTGTAAGGTACAGCTTCCCAAAGATGAAATATTACTCTCAATTCTCGCGGAATATCAGCTCTTCCGAATTTGGTGTGTAAGTTGAGATATAAATCGCAAAGAAGTGCACTGTAAAAAATTCCCAAACATACCTGAAAATATCTAGGCAACCTGGCTGCCTTAAAATGTTCTGGAACTAAAATAATAAGAAACCAAATATCGTTCAGTTTCTTAACGATACTGGGAGAGAAAAAAAGTCCAATTGGAACTATTTCGTATTACTGATTGAATCATGCTACCAACCACAAGAAAACAGTAGAAGTGTGAGAAATGCGTTGCCCGGACTCCAAAAACAAAAACTAGAATAAACATCACGTTTTATTAACTTTTCTATTTCTCAATTAGGCATCGGAATACATATTCACGGAGAATATTTTCCATATGTGCGAAAATAAGCGATCAAAATGGAGGCAGCAAACATTTGATTAACACTGAATGTATAAGAAAACGTGTTTTATCTTTTTGCGCGTGTGCCGAAATCATACTGGAACTGAACCGAGGTATTCCAATTGCTCTAAAAATAAATAAAATTATTCGGTGGTTTAAGGATTCTTGGCGATAACTAAATATTGACATCTCTCAGAAACATCAATGGATATATCAAAGGACTTTTAAATGTGTACCACTGGTCTGATTCCTAGAAATGATTCAAGTGATATTGCTGGGATGTTCACATAAAACACAGACCCTTTCCCTTCTGCTGTTTCCATCCTCTTCAGTCACTTTCAATTTAGTTGTGAAGAATTTGTACAGTAATATAATATTTCATAATGTCTGAAACTCTTTTGTATTCCTAGTTCTTCATCGGACTAGTTCTTCTTTTTAGATTTTCCAAATATTTTTTATAATTTTTGGATACCGTCCCATCATGTCCCTCAATCGCCAGATTTTGTTTTTCGCACACTTAAAAACTGTTGTTTGATTTTTCTTGAAGCTCTGTTTCCAGTGTTTTTTTTTTCGAGTAACATTTGTGTTATACTTCGTACATTCTTCCTTAAGGTTTCATTTATTTTTATGTATTTAATTCTAATTATTGTATTTTGATCCTCTTTGATTTCCCCTGTTTTCTTCATCAAATTATTGCTTCTTCCGAAATTTTACTCTCCTTTATCATGCCTGAATTTTTTTTCTCTATTATTATCCCAGTCAGTGAAGTATTTCTGCAATTCATATCTCCTTAATCTCCTATCACTTCTCAAGCGATGACTATGTTGATTAGTTCCACATCGGATTTCTATCTGCTTTTCTCTACTTTAAAAAAAATCTAAAATGGCGGTTTTCTTCTAATAACCTTATTCCCTAATCTAGATCATGGTTTCTTAGCGTGGGCGCCGTGACGTAATTTGAATTTATTTTAATGCCTTTAGGCAACTATGGCTCAGACCGTATGGATGATGATGGGATGAATTGGTGGAATAAAGAAAGTGGGAGGAAACGGGAGCACCCAGAGAAAACCCACGCACACGGTGTTTGTCCACCACAAAGCCCACATGGCATGAGCAGGGATCGATCCGAAGACCACTAGCACCAGAGGTGAGCGCTCCACCAACTAAGCCACCGTAGTGGTCGCGGATTGTGTTCAAGGGTGTCCTAATAAATTTCGTAAAAAGGTATTTTATTTTGCTTGAAGTTTTTATAATAACTGAAGATAATTTAAAATACCTGTATTGAATAGTTTCTGGATACTATAATTAGTATATTTATTATCAATTACAGTAAATGTACTGCCATGTTTTGAAATAAAAAGCAAATATTACCAAAAAAAGAGAAAAACGAATGTAATGTGACCGGGACGAGAATGAAATTCAATTACAACCACCGTTGTGTTAAACATGGTACAGCAGTTAATTATTACAAGAAATGTACTTTTAGATACATAGTTGTTCTTCTACAAACTCTTACACATCATTTCTCTTAGAGTAAGTGGGGGTGAAATGCCCAATGGGGTAAAATGCCTACTCCCTAAAAGACACGGGAAGGAATATGAGGTGGCAACAGTGATACGATTGAGTGAAGATGCAATTATATGGAAGAAGAAGGTGACACCAAAACAAATTGTGTGAAGAGAGTGAAGAAGACATGCAGGCTAATTTAAATGTACCAAGTACATAATTTATAATGGTAATGTTTTTGAACGGACCAAATTTAGGAAGACAGAATGATTGCACTGCTGTATTAGCGAATCTAATGAATACGTGCGTTGCAGAAAGTAGGGTTCTGTTGTTCTGATGCAATAGCGACTAGCGACCTTTGAAAACATAGCGGACTTGTATTATGGGACCAAAACGTAGCCAATCAGGTACCAGAAATATAACCTCATCGACGTATTATGAAAAGTGAGTGTATCAAAGCGCCTTTGCACTATATGCAATTCAAATGGTAATAGGAAGGAAGGTTAACGCACACATTACAATATTTGAAATGTTAGAAAAAAATGAAGGTCAGAAAAGAAACAAACAAGAATAAAAGAAAATAGAATTGCGAGAATCAATAATTGATAAGCTATTGTTTACACCTTTCTCATAAAGTAATCTCGGATTTGGGAGATCAGTATGTAAAGAATATAGCAGGCAAATTTCGTAGCTCGAAAATTACGTAACCTAAAATACAGGCTTTGTCCACATTAGGGTAAGAATGGACTGCGTACTCGAACTCCTTAACATCATAACTTGTTTCTGTTTTTTGCTTCCGATTACTTATTTTACCTGAGTTTACTTGCTGTTAATTTGTATTAAGTTTAGCTTGCTTACCCTTACTGGATTTGTTCCCGCTGGCATTTCATAACCCGAGCAATAAATGTTTCATTTGTTACATAATAGATCTTGAATGCATTACGAGGTGTAAATAATCTTTTACGTCGCACGATAATAGAAAAAGTGCGGAAGAAATTAATGCTCTAGTTCGATAATGTAGGGAGTTCTTTTGGACAAACAGAAGTGTAGGACTTGTATCCACAACGTGTAATTTGCGTGCGTAAAACAAGCCCACGTTTGAAGCCTTTTGTAACTGAATTGATATCCATCGTATACATTCAGGAACAATGAGCAGTGCTGTATAAGGGGAGACAGGGTAAGGAAATAAATTGGACTTGGCCTTATTCAAGATATTATCCCAGCTTGCGCCTGGTGTGCTCAAGGAAATAGGGAAAATTTCGGTTAGGATGGTCGGCACTGGGAATCAAAACCAGGGCGTCCCGATTACGAAGCTAAAGCTCTACCAACCCAGCCTCTTTGATTTCCATCTCTGGGTCACTCGAAAGACGTAGTGTATTGTGTAAAAAATCAATGACCCACACCCTCTTCAGAAAATGTTAATTTGAATTTGAATTTTATGTTAAGGCCCTTAAGCAACTGAGGCTGTCAAAAAATGTTAAAGGGTGAAAATCTTAAGGATCTTCAATCAACCATCACATCTATTTGTTTATATGATTAGTGTTTTGCCTAGAAGTAGGTCTATGATACGAACAACCATTAGACATGTACTTGTTTCGCCAGCTGAAGATTTGCGTGAGAAGAATTCACAATTTTGTTAGATGTAACTTCGAAACTTGTGAAACAAACTTTATGGCCGAGTGTTCATAATGAAAATGTTTCGGTTATGTATAATCAACTAGGTGAGAAATAACTTCAAAATATGTTAATCTATGCATAGAAAAGGTCAAGATATGACGTTTCAACAGAAACTACAATCTTTCAGAATGTTAAAGTACACATTTTTTATATTCATGCATTCTTTATTTCGTTCATTCACATATACAATGTTCGAACAATGTCAAAATACAAAACGATAAAATTTCAATTTAGAATACAATTAAAATAGAAACATAGTCTAGCAATGTACAAGTCAAAATATAAGTCTTGTAATCCACTTTGTACAGTTTATTGATTATTTCAATTGTCCTTTGAAAATATTTACAATTGCATTTGCATGGAGTCTAAACTTCTCTCTTATTCCATGTACTTATTCTATACTTGGCAAAGCTATTGTTATTTCCTCAATATCATATGCCGCCGAGTTAACCAATATTTCTTTATTTTTTTATTAAATCTTTTTAAATTATTGTTTCTAATTCTCATTGGTAAAATATTAAACATTCTTATTCCAATATGTTGGTAGTTGAAAGATTTCATTAGCTCTATTTTAGGTGGATATATGTTGTTACTATTTCTAACAGGATAGTTATGCAGAGAGCCTCTTAATCTAAATTTGTCTATATTTTCCTTTATATATTTCAGGCAATTAAAAACAAATAAACAAGGCAAGGTTAATATTTTCAGTTCCTTAAAACTAGTTTTACATGAATCCCTAGGATTACTAGGGAACTCATAATACATCTAATAGCCGATTTTTGTAGTAAAAACACCCGTTTTAACCCGGAAGCGCCTCCCCAGAACATAATTCCATAGGAAAGTACAGAATGAATAAGACCAAAATATGCTTGTAACAGAGCGTTTTTCGCTATTAAGTGCTTCAATTTCCTGAGTAGAAATATTTTAGTCGCGACCTTATTACACAGAATTTCGATTTGTTTCACACCAATTCAATTTGGAAATCTAAATGTAATCCAAGTAATTTCACATGTTGTGTACTATTTAATGATGAAATTTGATAATCAATAAAAAATATAGTCTTTCTGTCTTAGATTCATTAATAGTCAAGCCATTTTTTAAAAACCAGTCTTTAGCCTTCATCATATTAATAGTATCTTCCTCATCGATGTGATTAATTTCAGTACCAACATTCAAGAATGTTGTATCATACGCAAATAAAATCGTATTATGAATCAGATGCTCAGGCAAATCATTAATATAAATGAGAAACAGAAGTGGGCCCAGTATAGAGCCTTGAGGAACCCCATATTCTATTGACCTTAATTTGGACACATCATTGTTAATCTTAACACGTTGAAGTCTATTAGTTAAGTAAGACTCCAATAGTAGTCCAATATTCACTTGCAGCCGTGGGATATTGATGCATGCGAATAATTCGCATTTGAAAAATGTAGCGATTATTCACTTCTTCTCTGATTTAATCATTTTATAGGCGACCTACACTATCACATTTAAACAAGCATCTTTTTTTATCAAAAACCGCCTTCACCGAATTTCAAGTCTCTTAATTTAAATTTTCGGACTGATCAGTAAGACGGTGTATCATGAAAAATCAACACACTAAAACATCTCCAGCAACGGATTCAAGCATACCTACGCCGCTGTTGAACCCAATAAATATGCTTCGCAGCACCCATAAGGATTTCATAAAAATACTGGGTTTGTGAGTCTGTCCAAATGTATACAACGTTACGTACGTGTTGTAGGACGTAAACTTCAAATATTTTCAGGGCCTTTCTTCTACGCGAAAAGAGGTAGATAGAAACTGCCCTCAGATTTGGATTTCCTGAAACAAGCTAGCCTAAAACGATATGTCACATGACCCACTTACTATTACAAATTCTCGAACAAGTTCCAATATGGTGACTTTCAAGATGGCTGCCATGATTCTCATCTCGCACATCTGGTTGCGCACACTGAGAGAAATTTCTAGACTTTCTTGCAACACTATTTTACAATCTAGACCTTGTGACATTACTGAGCATGTTAAATTATATGGTCACGTCTAGACGTTGTGAAATTACGGAGAATGTTAAATTATAAGTTCAGTTTACGTACATTTTGTCCGTAATACGTACAGTTTACGTAATATTCTGGATAAAAGTCACTTATATTAACAGTAGTAATGAAGGGAGACAATTACATATCATATTAAAAGCTCATGTGAGATGGACAAAATACTATAAATATGCACAATTTCTGCAGAATAATGACAAAATGTACGTAAATTGACCACATTATTTAACATTCTCCGTAATGTCACAACATCCAGATTGTAATAGTGTTGAAAAAAAGTCTAGAAATTTCTTTCAGTTCAGAACCAACATTACTTCTATTCAATATTTTGTCTCGTTCCCTTCACGCGTTTACGACTTACAACCTTGTACTATACAGTATTCAAGAAGATATTGGTTACTTTGGATAGGAAGATAGCAATTCACAGATGAATGATAGTCCTTTCTGATCTCAGAGTATCGCATTATTAAGGAAAAAAATTTTTTTACCAGCAAAAAATATTCCCTTGTTAGTTGGATGTGGATACGAAATAAACTAACTTACCATAAAAAATGCTACAAATGGTTCTTTAATGGGTTTTTGTACTATCAGGTGTGCTGAACAGCATACGAAATGTTTAACAATGTCTGACCATCTGAAAAGCCCAGTTTTAAAGAATACATCCAAGATGGCCGTCAAATACCTAACTTCTACAGTTTTCATTCTAGAAAAGTAATGGAAGTATCTACCCCTAGGTTTTAGAGTCTTAGAACGCATTTGTCATATCTAAATTATAATAAATATTTTGTTTACCCTGAGCTTACTAAAAGTTAAGAAAATTATCGATTTTAATGTATTTTTAAATAGTCATTGCCAAATTCTTCTTTTGAAACTGATTCCAAATTATTTTCACAATTTTCTGTTTGGCATTGCTCACAAACCACAAAATATTGCAGTTTCATGTGTACGACGCCTCTAATTCGGCAACGATAGCGAGAACTCATTTTTTTCCTAACTTGTTTTCAACTTGTTTTGCATTCAT
>JAGDQP010061268.1:0-12068 GCA_022664845.1 Lepisma saccharinum
GGGGGATATCTTACTTTTCTTGACACCCAGTATATTATATTCGTATATTCACATATACAGTGTACAATTTGTGACCATGTGTGAATTGATTTATGTTATTTAAGTATAACACTTGCCCGGGATAGGGTGGGGTAATAGGATCCTGGAAGAATTTATTTATAATTATTTTAAGGCCTTTAGGCATATGAGGATCATACCAGGATAGGGTTGGTAGAGTGTGTTGGAAGATAGACGGCCATGGCCTATTTATAGGTACCATCACAGCGTTTGCCTGGTATGGGTGAGGAAAAATCTTGAGAAACCTCGGTTAGAATGATCAACCGCTGGAACCAGGACTTTCCTATCGCTAACCAACGCCCTAGAACTTTTTGAAACTTTGTTCACCGTAAGCGGGCTTTACTTGTTCAATTTGATATACCTTTTTAACCTGTATAGACTGATATTCTTAGAATTAAGTTAAAACCACACATACATAAGAGCCAAGGTAGTTTTGTGGGTGTCCTGCTTTTCTCGGCCATCAAAATGGGGTGTCGAGAGTACTCAGGAAGAAAAAGTCGTGATGCACATACTTTATCGTATTATTCTTCATTTTCATATACCAAGTTGTGGCTCCACCTGTATATTATTTTTTCATGGCTACTACCTTGCAAGTGTGCAAAAGAAAGTAACTTCGATTTCCCCTATGCCTAGTTCTCGGCTTGAACTACAGTTAAGGAGGTAACATGCAAAACACGTCCATCTAAACAGATTTCTCAGCAGTGACAGTAAATACGTTTCTGGAAAAACTCTAACCTGTATGATGATAACGTCGGTAAATTGAGTTATAAATCATTGAGTGAACTTTATTGAATTTTTGAACCGAGAAATGCAAATGAACTTTGATATTGTTATAAGTTATAACATGCAGGCCTTGCTTCCATGTCGAGGTAAGTTATACACAGAACACAATGTCTTCAAGGCGTGAACACACAATAAGATAAAGACATAGGTATTTTCCCGAGGATAATTGAACGGTCAAAGGCGGTTTTCTCCTTGTGTCTATTGGCAATTGTTTAGTCGAATTATCAATTGGCCTGGCGAGTGATATAATTGGCTGTTGCAAAATGAACTTTTCATTGTGACTTGTGAGTGATGTGCTCCTTTTTATGCGTATTCATTTAAAGGACAAACCCCGAGAGCTATCGGAACTGCTGTGTTTGATAAAGATAGCTACGCCATTAAAACTGTTACGAAACTCTGTTTTTCTATTATTGTGGGTTCAGCGTGTTTACGCCTTGTCAGCATTCTGTTCTGTGGATATCTGAACAATAAACTCGCTAGATGAGTGCTGTGAGCTTTTGGACACAAAATCCTATGAAACGATTCTGGAGGTATCGACCAGTGACGAGAGATAGATGCCAGAGCAAACATTTAACCGCAAGGCATCACAGCCTTAGATGCACCAAGGTCATAAATAAAATTAAAATTTAAACCTCATTTTTCACTTCCAGTCTAACCCAATTTGAACCAAATTTTCAGTCCTATGCGACAAGCCTTTAAGTTCTGTCTTAAGTCTGGAATGCGCACGACTGTACTGTGTATATGATAGTACATATTGTTAATGATTTTTGTGTTTCAAAAATTAAGACAAAAAAGAAACGGACCATACGCGATAGCAGGCGTTTAAACTGATTTAGAAATAAAATCTTATCCATATTGGTCTCTACTGGAAGTGGACAATCGAGATTAACTGTTCGCTCCGCTCTCTGATTTTATATTCATTATTTTTTATAGCATCGATCAGTCCAATATTGCTTTTAGATATTAGTCAATGGATTTAATTTAATAGTAACTTATTTGTATTTGGTTCATTTGGTTAAATAAGAGGCAAATGTCTCTTGGTAACGGAAATCAATAGTCAATTGTTTTGTTTTTACAAAGTTGGTTGGCAGAGGGAGACTTGTGGTGTGGGTAGAACTAGAAGAAATGAAGTTTGGGAGGCTTCTAACTGGTAAGGTATTTGTTTTTCAAGTTATATACAACGACATAATAACAAAATATCAAAAGTATATAGTTAGGGCAACTATGTGGTGTAATATCTACATCTTATCTCACTAAAACATAAACTAAACAATTTGGTACTCTTTGCTGAAACAGTTGTAGGTACCTCGCATGCAATAGCGATATCCATTTAGAAGTTGATCGAAAAGAGAGTGTATGTCGTAGTAATTTGCTTCCCAGTGCCTATAACTTAAATTAATAGTAAACCATATGGCTATTTGTGCTGTTAGCTACTTTTGTTCTGTGGCGTTGAATGTAGTTCGAATGTTGATATTTGCATTATTTCGAATCCGTGCAATCTGTATCTGTTGGAAAATCAAGAAGTGATGTGAGTGCAAGGAGACATGCGCTCTTAAACAACGTGTCCTTTCCCTCATGTCCCACTTGATTTTGCATCCCATACTGCATTGTACGCATCCGAAATAATAATATTGGAAGTACAATTTACGCGATATAACAGAAGTAGCGAATGGTAAAAATTACCGAACAGGTAAAGGTCCGGCTATTCCCTGTGTGATGCGTTCGCGCCGTGAACGGTGTAGGGGGATTGTGGTGGTAGCGCTCCACATTCTCAGCCCCACGCTTAACCGCTTTTATCTTGTGAGGTGCCCACGAATACCGAGGACATAGGTACCGTCAGGTGGGGTGTCATTGGGCAAATTTCAACGAAAGATTTTTAAATGCTCAGTACGTGCATCTTATCACAGTTCACAATGATGGAAGATGCCAATATGAAGGAAATTGTGTTGTTTTAAGTGCAAAATATGTGTTCCGGTTGGAGGGGTGACATTGGACTATACTATACTGAGGTACTGTTCCACAAAAATGGTAAGGTTTCAACTTTAGTTACTGAGTACATCTGAAAATACATAAAAAACTAGCACTTTTGCACTTGATTTGTTTTTTCTATACAAATTTGTTCAAATGATATTTGCGATTTTTTTTTTTCCAAAGTACCTGACGGTACTCAATTTCATAGGAGGCTGAGTGCATCTCAGGGCGCAAGGCATGGGAACACTGCGAGAAAATTCTCCAGGTATTGTCGATAAATGACGTGTAAACCCATGGATCCGTAACTTGTACGGATTGACGGCTCCAATTTAATAAGCTGGACCAGCTTCAAGCCAGTTTTTGATTAATCTTGCCTGGATAATTAGGCTGAAACCTGTGTTGCCAGATCTAGGAACATTCCCTATTTTGTAAGTTTTTCGGTAAGAAATAGTATGTTCTTAAACCTGGGTGCTTTTCTGATTCTACTACAGTGCTTCAAATGTTAAAATAATTACAATTAATAAGTGCAAAAGCCTGTAATATTGAAAGAAGCGTAGTGACATTAAACTTCCATATATGATAGTAATGCTGAATATGTGCGGCCTCATGGACATCACCTACAAATCACATTATAGTAATGTGTGTGCATAAGAGGCAATAAGTGACCCCATATAGTTTCTGGTTAACCGTAAATCTTAATATATGATTCCTATGTTATAAGCTTCTTATTAAAGTTCATGTTACTGAAGGGGAAACATTACATTAAACATCGAAGTTAACTGGAAAACATCTTAATTTTCGTAAGCGTTGTAGCTAAACAACTTGGATTTCCATACAAACAGTGCACAACAAATATAATATTTGTACTCGTGTTTTAAATTTATTTTATTCACAAGGTATTTGTCCTTTGTGACAGCTGCATACTACAAATATGAAAACTTGTCCACGCCAAACGGTTGTAGGTCTACCGAGCGTGTGTTCAGTTGGTATTTTAATTGAGCTCACTAGCAGCCAATCCGTTACCTATTCACATCTTTGGTGTAAACCACGTGCCTGTGATAATCCACAAAGTATTTATCAGAAATAAGCACCTGAACGTTATGTAGAAGAGCCAACGTTTTAATTTAGCATCTATTTTATAAAGCCTATGAGAAAAAGGTTTTATACTACTGGGTACAACTCGTGCAAGGGTATCGAGTTTTTTTTTTTGGAGTACAATTTATTCTATGGGGAGATTTATCTCCGGTAAATTTCTCAATTACTTGTACCGGTAATCATTTGACATTTTTGCGTTCGTTGATATTAGCATGAGAGCCATCAAAGAATTAGAATTTAGGACCTAAAATTTCATCGGAATTAGGTTTTTATATTTTTACAACCCCCCCCCCCCCCTCCCTTAAAAAATGCTTTAGACGCGACTTCTGGCCACCTCAAATTTTCGTTTCGTTTGGCTGTCTAAACCCGCCCCGCGGCCACTTACATAGTTAAGAAAATAAACGATCGTGTATTATATGCGTACCTTTAAGAATACTTCGTACCTACGCTGCGTGTGGATCTGAGTTTTCATATTTTTGAAGATACTGGATAAATGACAAGCAATAATGAAATTTTGGAAAACGGCCTCAATAATACGTTGAGTCTATCAAAAGAATTATCGGAGATTTTGACATTGTTTATTTTAGCTGAGATATTAGAATTCCCATCATTGATGACGTCATACGCCTACGCAATTGTGGGAATTCTAATCTCTCAGCTAAAATAAACAATCCCAAAATTTGAGATAGTTCATTTTATTCACATTCATACGTATTATTTGGACCATTTTCCAAAATTTCATGATTGCTTGTCATTTGTCCAATATCTTCAAAATAATGAAAACTCACAAACGCATCGTAGGTACGAGAGTCTCGTAACTATTACAGGCTGCCCACAAACATAAAAAGTTAGGAGAATGATTAAATATTGTTAGCAGAGTTTCTCTTCCGTAAAGTTCTTTTCTAGCGCATAGCGTGAGATCATAGTATTGTTATGAGTTTATTGCTAAGAAGACTTACCTCAGTTGAAGTAGTAGCAGTGACTTCTAACTTTAACAAGCTCCTCCCTGTAGTTACCTCTGCATACATGAAGTTCCGACGTCAAGCTCCAACAGGTATCTTCAACATGATGTCCCCACCAGTCGATTTCTTCTTTCTTCCTTAATTGACACACGATCAGTATTTGTAATCTTAATATGGCGTCTCTTGTCCGCACCACTATTCTTCTTAAGAACTTGTGCAATATAACTACCGCACCATTTAACTAACACAGCTGGTCTGTAACTTCACTTGAGTCTGTATTAACTCACACACAGATACGTATAACGAAAGTCACTGCTTCTGCGCATGAACAATATCGACAACCAATAATAACTGTTCTTCCAATTAACTAATAAATAAACAGTTAACATCTCGTCATATCAAAATATGTTCAACAAATATGAGGTCAAAAGTCAGGAAAAAGTATAAAATCTACCGCTGCGTCAGGAAATTTACCCTCACACTGTAAGTACACTCATATCACATGACCTTTATGATGCTAAACTTGCTTCCTGTAGATAAAGTTGATGTCCGCTTCCAGACCCAGAAGTTCCTAAAGGAAGTACACGCAACACTGAACTTGAATTGTTGCAATTCCGAAAGAAATACCAAACATTTTTGAGAACCACGGTTGAGACGTTAAAAAGAAAGAAGACCCTTAGATACAAGGCAATCAAGAGGATTGTCTTTCCTGGATCCTTCGGTAATCACAGGTTGGTTCCAGTTCCACAAGGTTCAAATGCCTCCTTCACTGTACGAATACCAGAGAACTTAGCAGATAATGCAAAAAGAATGTACTCACTACTGTGTGAAGATGCCAGAACATCCTTTTGACAAAGCTTTGAAGCATCTCCAAGACAAGCAAAGAATTGCCAGCCTCGATGATTTCTATGCTTCCCTTCTTTTAGACAAGCAAAAATACTCGTCACTGTGGAAAGTGGTAAAGTTGAGTTTGATATTTTCCCACGGAAATGCTACAGTTGAGGGTAGTTTGTCAATCAACAAGTCTGCTCTTATTGAAATCCAATGTGAACATACAATAATAGCACTGAGGAGACTGCATGATGCTGTTATCAATTGCAGAGGAATCTATAGTATTGTCATCACACAGAAAATGCTCACATATGCAAGATTGCTCGGAGGCAATATGAAGATTATCTGGAAACACAACGTAATGCCAAGAAATTAGAAGAGGAAGGTCATGAATGAAATAAAGAAACTGGAAGATGAGCAAAATAAGTTGGGAGAAAAATCTGAAATTGAGCAAGACAAACTTTTTCATAAAATCAAACTTTAGCGGAAATCGTAAAATTAACATCTGTGGACATTGTTGAAACTTCTGTTTTCGTTCTGGTGATATTATTTAATTCTTGTAATAGTTTAATATTCATTGCTTATGTTCATAGAGTGTACTCATGTAAGTATGTTGTAGTTAGCAATTTTGTAATCAGTACCTTTACAAAATATATTAGTAAAAACTTTGTTCCTGTAATATTGTATTTTGAACTGTAAAGAAGTAATAAAATCATAAAATTTGCTGCTCAGGTGAGTGTTGGACATCTGTGGGCTGGTGGAGGCTGCATGGAAAAGAAAACAAAATATTTTGCAAAAGTATGAAATTGGATAGTCTTAGAGTCAGGAATTTTTAAAGAATCTGGTCAGGAAATTTAAGTTTACAAATTTTGTGGGCACCCTGTATTAACGTGGAGAGTTAAATTTTGTAATATTTTCCATATCAAAGCTTTGCTTTTATAAACTCAAGATAAAATAAAATAATAGCTGAGCAAAGCAAATACTTTTTATTTAAAAACTAAAGCGTATTTGCTTTGCTCAGCTATTATTTTATTTTATCTTCAATTTTGTGGTTCTCCAGCTCCAGCACACAAGTCACAACTTGTGTCATAGTACATAATGTACGCCGAAGGAAGAAATTTTTAAAGAAATAATGAATATCATTCTGACTGAGGTTTCAAAGATTTTTTTTCTTCTGTTTTGTCAAACGAATTCTGTGATGGTAGCTGAACCAAGGCCCTGACCGCTATCATCCGCATCCTTGCACCGGGGAAGTGATCAGCGAGGGACAGGCGTAACGGACGTAGTCCAAGGTTGCCCGTTTATCTAAAATAAAATTTAATAAAAAACTAGGAATTTTAAAGAAACATACGAAGTATTTAAGCTAATGTAATATTGCTAACTTATACAGCTATACATTTTTTTCCCATACTTTTCTTTAATTCACATTAGTTCATCGTATTCTCAGATCTTGGAACGTTAATTTAACCCATTTCTCGACGTCATACATTGATGAAATTTTACACAGCGACGTAAGTCGGGTGACAATACAATATTCCATTGTTACTTTCATATGAGTCGTCTATTTCCAAACCGTCCACTTTCCATTACGGGCCATTTGAACATGAGAAAATGACCCATAATGCAAAGTGGACAAAGGACGGTTTGGAAATGGACGACTCATAAGTTACTATCTATTTTTTTTAGTAAGAACTTCTTTATCGTAAAATAAATACTAGCTCGCAACGATGTTGTGTTTGACTAGTTGCAAAACACTTTAGGATTTGGGTGACACATCATTAGCTTGAGAAAAAGTATCCGAACACCGAAATAATTCGAATAATAATAATAAAACTTTTTAAAAAACATACTTTTCTTAAACAATTGTACTAACAAATAAAAAATCATTTTGTTTATGCATGAATAAAAAGAATAGCATGATGCGCGCCAATTGAAGAATTTATAAAGTGAGTTTGTATGAAAGTGCGCCCCATGCTTTTCTTTTTAGTCATGCATAAACAAAATGATTTTTTTACTTTTTAGTACAAATCGTTTAAGAAAAGTATGTTTATAAAAAGTTCATTATTATTAATTTTTGAATATTCCCTCTCTATAGGACGTAGATTCTCCTAGCAAAATTTCAGGGAAGGTTTCGATATGATCTCATTGACAGTTTCCTTGTAAGTGTAGATCACGACTGTCAATCATTCCATTGAGTTTTATATAGAAGTTGTTTCCCTTGTCTTCTGTCTCTGAGAAGGAGAATCTCGATTGGGCGATTTGAATTGCACCAGTGTCTTACATATCAACATACAAACATAATTGTACATTTCTCTTTTCTAAGGAATTTCATTGGACGTACACATTATACCTGTATGATACACAAGTAAAAGATTGGTTAACACATTTTCCTTTGCCCGATGAAGGTAAAAGACTGTTACCGAAAAGCTTAGCAAGAAAAGTGTAGAAGATTATTACAATGCGAGGGCGGACAATTTGGTAAGTTTAAAATTTGAAGTTGTGCGTGTTGAGTTTTGGAAGCACTGAGTGATCCTGAAATATCCCAATATGATATATTCTTAATAGTTAACTGCATAAAATACAATATGGTGATAATATATTGGTCTAAGAAGAAAGTAATGTATTTATTTTAACTAGACTGGATTCATTTAACAACAACAACAAGTGGAAGATTTTTCTGGACCTTATTCAACGTACCATCCGAACATTTGCTTGGTGTCATCGATGGAAAACCTCAGTGATAATGGCCGGCGACGGTATTCGAACCCGTGTCCTCCAGATTACAAGGCGAACACACTATCTTGTCGCTCAAAGTAAGCAGGATGAAGGTTTAGGTGAAAAAAGAACTAAAAGTTCCCCTTAAAGTTTGTAATTACATGGCGAGGCTTACCGTGTACGGATCAGACTACATCAATTGTAACGGCAGGAACTGTGATTCAAGAGTGTGCTTTATACCTTCGTATTTTATATATCAAAGAAAGGGTAAAGAGAAAATACTTCCAGCGCACAGCAACTGTACATCCTCTGGTAGTGCAGAGCAATAACTCATATTTGTGTTGGTGAAGTATAAACATGGATTGAGACACTATACAGAGACAGATGGATAGCACCTGATTTTTAGTCCAGTATAGGTGTATCGCTTTCACGGGAAGATAGTACCCATTTGCTACGGAACCTCCACCGAATTTCTGCCGCCGTTGGAAAACTTTTCTCCATTCAAACGTCGTCGTCTTCTCGGATTGGAGGTGCAAGTCAATCGGATGACCTCTACCCGAAGCCTTTGTATTTTTCTGAATTTTTTTATAATTCCTTGGAGAAAAAAAGGGAGGGAGGGTTGAAACTTGGTGAATGAGCACACCCATATCAGAGACTTTTATCCAGAAAAGCTCAACTTCCTGACCATTTTGCCTTTTACTACTTTTTCAAACCTACATTTCACCCTTTTATAATTGATGGATGACAATGGCTACTACACAGTCTTCTAGGATACTATTTGCTGAACAATTTGTTCCACATCGATAGAACAATTACGGGCTGAGATACTTCAGATTCGGTAACCTTTACGGCACCACAAAATGACGCATCTTTGGAAACAAATATGGCTCCCACTCGAAACGTACAGCCACTAAAATTAAAATAATGATTGTTTTGAACTAACAACATAGTAAAGTATCTACGCAGAAGAAAAAAAAAAATAAAGAAATGAAAAGATTTTTAAATAATTGTCGAGCCATGATTTTATCCTTTCCTGGACCATTTGACATGGATTTACCTACAATACGAGAAACAACCAGAATTACAATCTGGGCACCCTTTCTCAACAAAGTGAAATAATACACATTTACTGTACATCATTTTAGTTATCGGCCATTGTCAGTTATTTATCACACCGTCATATGCGGTCACATACTTTCAGTATAAAGCAAACTTGTCCCAGGGCAACACTTGTGACAGTATTTTGCATTCGTAACTTACGGGAAACACAGTGGCAGAATTTTATACAGACAATAGACTAGCGCAGGGGTCTTCAATTTTTTTTGGGAGGGGGGGCGTCCGGATTGGTGGAAATATCACAATAAAAAAACCTTTTTGCGGTCCATATAGTTAGTTGAGTAAGACAGTACCTTAGGATGTACTTATATTTGTATGGAATTGTTATAAAAAATAAGTAAACGTGTATTTTTAGCATAAATTCACATTACACTTCTACGCCTTGTTTTTTTTTCTTTTCTTTTTTCTAACTAGTGAACTATGTACGTATAACATTGAAACATCGTATCAGACTGTGAAGGTGCGGTAAAATAGACTTCGGGGTCCGGATCAGGACCACAGTCCCCGATTTGAGGGCTCCTGACGTAATGGTTAACTTGTTTGTCTCTCTCCCACCTTATTCTTCCCCGGTAAAACGTCCAACCAGTGCAGCGAAAAATATTCGAAATAGTATTTGGAATAGTGATGATACATTTTGTACGTGAGTGTTTTCTGGTCAGTACAAGGTAATGAATGTGCGGTCCTGTAGTTCTTCTGTTACTAAAGATATATGCTAGTATATAGGGACTTGCTGTAGAAATACAGAATTTCCAAATAAACTAGTAATTGCGGAGCCAGTAGTATAGTGGTTAATTAAAATCAAAGGCAATAATTCGTTTTTGCAGAATCTAAAATACTTTATTTTGCCTCTCAGACCACAGAGCAAAAGCTTAAAATTAAGGACGCAATATATCTGCGTATAAGATTAACCATGTAGATGTCCTCGCAAAAAGAGACCTTGCCGTCTCAGGCCTAGAAAAACTTGTCAATGCTAAGTTGAAATGAGAATGGATTGAATCATGAAACATACATTAAGAAAAAAGCGACTCTGTTACTATTGAAAAAGAAACCAAATGGCAAATCTACCTGGAATTACGCTAAGGTAGCCATGTCGAGGTCCAGCAGGTAGAAAGGTTCTCACAAGAAAGTAACTTGTAGCAGTGGCGGCTCGTGGTCTGGCTTTTAGGTGGTGCACAAAATATGACAGCATCTTGTGCATTATTATTATTGGTGGTGGTATAATAATAATAAAGAACAATAATAACAACACGCTCTAGTCAACACAAAAGTATTGTAACTTGTAATATTATGAAACTAACAAAGAATTTCGTTGATCTCGTTGAGCTTGGATAGGGCTTCGTTGATGGAAATCATTAAGTCAAATAACGGATTGAATATTAATCTACTTTGTAGAGTAGCAAGAAATAAAACATTTCCAGCTTCCGTAGTTCTGTAATTACGTCCACTGACTCTGGATCTGGGGAGACAGACAGGTTCAAGAAGTACTGCTAAGTTACTGATTGATGGTTTCCATGGTTTGTTTAAGCTTCACTAGGCGAATATCGGCATAGTACCTAGACAATGGTCCTGGCGGCTACCTTCTTCCCTCTTCCTGAAAGAGAGCTCACTGAGGGATATAATTCCCCAGATATGTGTCATACTTAGGTTATAGCTGTCTAACTTTCTGTCTGATCCATAAATGTAAGTTAAAAAAAAGATATGAACTTTGAGAATATTGGAGAAAAATTCTTTAAATTATCGAAAAACTTATGAGTGGGTGCAGAAGTTAAATAGCATGTTTCATTTATTGAGTAATATTTTCTGTCGAGGAGGAGCCAAATCAACTATGCTCATTCTTATAATCATATCAGAAGTAATTATAATAGCAATTGTAATTGTTCACAATTTTCGCCAGATGAGAAGGTTCATATGTTACAGCAGTACATCGCTGAGGGTTATGTTCGTACCCAACTATTTTAAAGCCGTGACTGAACTAACCCATTCCTTTCTCCTTGGGATGAATTACTGCCTTAAGATGCTGCAGAGGCATTAAAGTTCCCGTGAAACCTGTGAAACCTTATTCTTCGTAGACTCCTGTGGTAGCGCGTGGTGTTATTGAGTTGAATCCATTTATGACCTTTAGGCATCTATGGCTCAGGGCTGTAGGGTAGGGGACAGTATGCGGGAAGTAATCGGCCTGATCCTAGGTTTAAGATACGATCTTGTTATTTGCTTGGTGTGACAGAAAACCTCAGTCGGTCGGGTGCTGGGTCGGACCAATGACCTCCCGAAAGCGAAGTTAATACTCTATGAACTGAGCTACGGTTGCTCGGTGAGTGATAGTGCATGGTTTGATTAACTTTCCATCGAATAGGCATGATTTCTTTTCCTGGTTTTGGAATTGTAAATTGTAATTGTAAAATTGAAAAAATATATATCGTACAGTTGTCATACGTTCCTAAGTGAGTTTCTTTACTTAATCAGAGTTACGTACTACTTGAACATGCACTGAATTGGGCTGCGAGAATTTGGATAAGCTTTAATCAGAATAGCCGGCAG
>JAGDQP010061270.1:0-12068 GCA_022664845.1 Lepisma saccharinum
AGTTTACAACATTGTATTCTACGATGATTAATTGATTGAATTATTATTGGTGTCCTAAACGAACTGGTGAGTTTCTTAGGATGGTATCTGCTTTTTTTTTTTTTTTTAGTAAAGTTGACTTCGAAACATTCCGTTCAATGAACCTCGTAGGAAATAGAACCCGTGTCCACGCGAACGAAAAGCGAGAGACCTAACCTCTCGGCAATCATGATGTCTAATGACCGGAAAACATAAGTAGACAAATGAAGAGTAACTACAGGGAAAGAAAGGTGGATGTCTGTTTTTTCTTTTCTTTTTTTGTGTAGAAAAACAGTTTTCACTCGTAACATGTGCTGACAGCTAATTGTCAGGAAAATTCCAATCCATAAGTCATAACAGTTTTTAGAATATTAAGTAATAATTCAGAGCCGTAATCCACTACTTTATTGGCAAATTTTAGATTGATTTTTGTGTGTGGATAATTAACAGTAATTACATCTCTATTCTTCCTCACTCTGGATTCTATTTACAGTTATTGCACCAGGGACATAAACCCTGAATTCTTTCAAATTCAGGGTTTGACATGCCTCCACAACACCGATAAATCTTTAGCAAATACTAATATCATGTGACCTTTTAAAATGTAATTATTTTAAACATTGGACGATGTAAAACTTCCACACCTTCTACGAATATCTTACATCATTCTGCGATGTACTTAATAACCCTTATGGGACAACCACCTGTTACGCAAGCAAAGAAAAATGGCACTTGCTATTAGAATAATAATGACTGCTGTTTACAAGAAGGACAAACACACCCTTGATAACAGCGTATCATTAATGTGTGCTCATCGACTGTCAGTGACACTTTCAACGAATGAATTTGACATTGGCAGAGTTCGCTCGCTCTTTGTCGTTTTTTGTCGAGCTGTTATGTCCCTCGTCGACCTTCGCTCCTTCATATTAGATTTTTTTTTTACCTTTTAATTTCTTCTCAATGCCATGACTGGAAACTAGATGGCAGTAGTGTATTCTTTATTCAGCTAACAGCACTAAGGTTACGAGAAAATGAGTCGTCTCAAGAGATATTACAAAAATCTGCATTTCATGTGTCTTGCTTTCATAATAGATTTATTTTCCTTACTAAAATGAGTTTTTCTTTTTGTTTGTTTGCTCTCCTAGTCACTCATTCATAGGGCCATAAGAATAAGACAACTGGACTGCAAGCTGCAGCGTCAAAACATCCCAGAAATAACTCCAGTGTTTTTAAAAGTTATCTAAACTTTGGTGACCAATGAGATCACCTGAAGAATGTTGTGGTGGTTATTGGTAATCACTGGTGGCACCTTATGTCAGACATTATGTTTTATTTACGTTAAACATAAATTAGCATGTTCCATAATAATTCACCATCATATTGAAATTAGCCAAGAATGAACTAGGATGAATTAGCATGCAAATAAAGAAAAAAGTGAAAGAGTACTCCCTTCTATACTTTTCCTATTTCCCAAGCGTGTTTTGCATACAAGAACGTGCAGTTCTTTCTTTCCAATTCATAAATGTTTCATGGACCTTGTCTTTTGAATTAATAATATTCATATATTATACTATGTTTACAATATTGAATGATAGAGATAAAAACGCGCGCGGGGGCCATCTGTCCGACACGAACAGTACTAACAAAAGCAGATTGTGAAAAGAACATGGCGGCCGATACGTTGCAGTGAGCGAGAGATTGAACTAGGGTGACGAACGACAAATTCACACTTAGGGCTGATTTACATGTAAGCTTGCGTTGCTTGTTTTGAGTGCGATTTCGGTGAATAACCAAATGAAATACGTATTTCACTTACCTTACAATAAAACGTGTTTCAATTGTCTACTCACACAAATCTCACGCAAAGCAAGCAACGCAAGCTTTAATGGAAACCAGCCCTTAGGGCTCATTTTCAATTCTGCTTGCGATTAGAGTGAATAGCCAATTGAAACACGTGGTGCTTCGTGTTGTTTATTACGTGTTGTAACACGTGTTTCAATTGGCTATTCACCCAAATGGCAAGCAATGCAAGCGGGCTTGAAAATGAGCCCTCACACAGCTGCGGCAGCAATGTCTCAACAAGCTGCAGTACGTAAGACAGCATGTCGAAAATTCGTAAAAAAATAATGCACTCGCAGCACCAAGATAATATACAAGACGGTGGCGGACCGTGGACGGCGCGGCAGCACTGTCCTGTAAAGTTGAAAACTGAGAGCAAACGACTGGTGCCTAAATCTAATGATTGGTTGCCGTGGCACGCCGATTTAGCATATTTTTAAACCCTGAATAGCTCCCCATTTTGTTTCTGGAAAAGATTCGAGGTGCGTGCCAATAAATCACATGTCAAAGAGACATTACTTAGTTTACATAATAAGAACAATTTATAAGAAACACAATAACAATAATGTAATATTTATTAACCTACTGCGAATAGCATGTAGACAACATCCCAGATAGCACATTAAACTTGCAGCAATATTGGCATTGCAAGCCTTTCTTTAACACTTCGCTTGGTCGACATAGTTCCACCAAAGGCGGACAGATGGCGTTGGAGCAGCCCACACGTCAAGTTTTATACTAGCCTTGTTTTTCCCTCGCAGTGCTAAACTTACCGCGTAAAGCTTGTAGCAGACTTGGAAATATAAACTTTGAAACGTCAAGTTTGAAATTCCAAGTTTGCTACAATATTTAAACAAACTTTACGACGTAAGTTCACTGCAAAGGAAAAACAAGGCTAGTACAAACTTGGCGTAAACTTGGGAACTATCTGGGATAGCACTAACAAGAAGAAATAGGGAAATAACACCATCTAATCCCCCTTCCCCCCATGTTCACTAATTAAAAGGTCTCATCGATAATACCAAAATATTAAGTTCTCCAAATATATCTAGTACGAGTTATGGCCACTACCCAGATAGCACGTTAAACTTGCAACAATTTTGGCATTGCAAGTGTGTAAGCTTGTTCCAATCTTGCAGCAAATTTGCTAGTTGACCGATGCTAAACTTGCTACAAAGTTGGAAATCCAAACTTGCTCCAAACTTTGTTTTTAAAAACCTTGGTAGACTAACATCGAGCCGTAGTTAGAAAATATTTCAGTCGGAAGTGTGATTCGAACTCTCGACCTTCAGATTTGTTTGTTGTCCACCACTCTACCACGTCCTCACCGGTCCGTCTGCTGTACGAAGTACATTTTACTAGTCCCTTTACGTTACGAGAACAGTTTCTGGAATAAAGGCATTGATGTAGACTTTAACATAAGGCATTTATGTAGTTATAAGGCATTTATGTAGACATAAGGCAGTTATGTAGACTTCTGTAAAGGGTATATAATCTTTGGACTTTAATACGAATCTGAGTAAGCTTATATTGATCTTGTGTTAGAATAGAGCTATGAAGAAGGCTCATTTGTGATTTTTTTACAAGCGTGTCACCTCAAAAGTAACATAATGGCTGCATTCAACGGTATGAGCGGCTGAGCGCTCAGAGAGCCTTCTGGGATCGGAAGTTCTTCGGATGATAGTTGTAGAGCTCAACGGGCAGTTGAATATTGTAAAGCGCTCCGTACTTATTGGTATTGTCGATGTATATTTACCAATACAGGTAACATTTTTCCTTTAAAATGTTTATTGCATTATTTTTAAGTCATCTCGACACTCATGGGCATCATTTATTAATTTCTATACGCCCAACGAAAGAATTCTCTATATATTTAACAGAAGCGTCTTCTGCTACTTCTTGGCGTCCAACTTCCGGTTCATAAGTGAGCGTGAAATTTTTTGGCTCGAAAAAATGGCGGCGGCTCACAGTGAGCACTGAAAGGACGAATTCGGTGAGCGCTCAACCCGTTGAATGCAGCCAATGATGTGTACTTTACTGTTCGGGTAGATGACATTTCTCAAACAAGCTGGCTGCCAATTTCCCAGATAGTACGCTAGTTTAAATCAAGTTTCGACTAGCATTGATTTTTCATTACAGTCATAAACTAGCAGTCATGTTTCCTGTTGGCTTACTAACTGGAAATCCGGGTTTCCTCCCCCCCCAAAAAAAAATTAACGCCTTCTTTTTGTTCGTATAAAATATATACTTGGAACTGATTTTCTATCTATTGTATAAAACATTATTTACAACACTTGCTTATTCGTAAACGTGAAAGACTCTATTAAACTTTTAAAAGATTAAAATCAGTCTTAATCTGATTTTATAAAAGATTATAAAACACCCATTCCTAAAAATATTTATGATCGTCTTTCTAATTTAGAAACTGATGAACGGTCATTGAAAGGACTATAACAAATACTGTAAGCATTAAGGCAGGACCGCGTCCGCGAGAACGTCTTTCAGTTGGGTCTCTTGAACAACATGGTCGGTATGATAAACTGTACGTCGCTTTCTGTCAGGCAGTGCTCCTGGGATAAATAAGCTAGGTTGTGCCAGTTTTCCTGTTCTCAGTAATCGACTGAAATCTTGCTCTAATTGGTTTGCTATTGGACCTTTAAAGTGTAACAAGAACTGTATACACGTCCCACCATATAAATCCTTTGTTTTTCGGCTATCGGCCATCCTCTCAGCTAGCCCCATCATTTCTCGAACATCAGTCACAAATTGAGATACAAGAAACGGAGCGGTTTCCGAATATTAGCATATTTAATAATATCTTTATCAGGTTCAACATGAGCACAGGTCTATCTTTCAGCTCCTCTGTTTTTGATGAAAATTACAATCGACTTGCCAATGGCTGAAATGTCTCCTTCCAATGGAAAATTTATGTCTGTAAAAACTTGGCGATGGCTGCCGATATCAATGGTGCCTAGTCGCCCTGAAATATCATCTGCATCACAGCGTAAAGGATTATCTGGACTGCATTCCTCATGATAAAGTTCACCATTATTTGGATCAGCCAATTGCGTATAGTAAGGATTCCATCGAAATATTTCCTCCCCTTTCTTCCTTTTTTATTTTTCAATATTTTACACAATTTTCGAAATTGTACGCATTTCCCCAAAATCAGTTTAACAATTCAAGTTGGATAATTATTCTGTTCTTTTTTTATACACAATACAAAGACCAAAAACAGAACATGTAATCAACCGGAGCAGTAGAGTATACACAACATTATGATTTTCCTGAAGAGGCTCGCTTGCAAAAAAATCAACGAAGCAAAATCAAGCTTTGAGATTTACGAATTTTAGTGCATTTACTTAAGACTGTGTTCGTAACATGAAAGGACAAGTAAAATAAAAGATAGTTAGGAGTGGTAGGATAGAGCAGTCGGTAGAGTGATCGACTACAAACAAAACTGAAAATTGTAGGCCCGAATCCCAGTCCAGACATCATAAATCTTTTTCTGCCACAAGCTTGAACTTTGAAAATACAAGTTTGTAGAAAGTTTGGCGCGGAGCTCTCTTTATAGGTGACGCCACTTGTTCTTTTGATACACGTGACTTACTGGACTACCAGGAATACTTAGAATCAAGAACAGTACTTGTAGGCAGAATAGGACACGAAATAGAGCCTTAAAACCTCCTGGCCCTCTAGTGGCCATAACTCGTACTAGATATATATTGGGTAATTAATATTTTGGTATTATACTATTCTCAATGAGGGTTCAATTTATGTACAACATGTGAAAGGTACATGATGTCACTTTCCCACTTCTCCTTGTAAGATAAACAGATGTGTAAGATAAAGAAGCAAATAGATATACGGATATTCGATGTGATACAATTATTTTCCATAATAGCTGCTGATTAAACGTTCGCCCAGAACAACCTGTCAGAAACAGTCAATAATTTATGATGCCTTGTTCTTTACAACGGTACAGTAAAATTCAAACGTACGATAAAAGAAGAGCATTGAGTCTCATTTTGTAAGATTTTCTCCAAAAACTTTTTGTCAATAATTTTTCTTCTACTGACTTAAGATTCAATATAAGAAAAGGTTGCACCAGTAATCGTAATCTTATATGGTAATTTGAATTTGTGACAAAATTTCCTGAAAATAGTATATTTGTATGAATTCTTCTCTCCTTGTTGACGTTGGAGATAAACAATTCCAAACAGTAACAGCGTGTTCTAGTTTCGGTTTCACTAAGGCTTTGTACACTGTTAAATACGCATCAGTCTTAGTAAAATCATACCGTTGGTTAAGGAGAAAACTTATTAATTTCCATGTTTCACTCATAATTTTAGTAATATCCCAGCAAGCCAGGCGACGCGACGTCGGCCCCATGGTGCCATTTGGTCGGCGAAAGTCGACCGACGAGCGGGAAGACGTCGAGTTTTTAAAAATTGCGACAAGGAGCCGACGTCGGTAAGCGGAGGCTGGGCATGGTTTCGCTCCTATACCGGCAAATTGGGGGACCCACGGCAGCCCGGAAAATGAGCCAACGACCAAAAGTCACTTATGGGTCGGCGCCTACCTTCTCCCAACTATTTCCCGATTACTAACTGGGGCCCTTTGGTCTGCATTTGGCTTGCTGGTATGGTTATTAAAACAACTTAAATTCAAAGTAATACCAAAATCCTTGATATCACTAACCTTTCCAATGACAGGTTCATTTATTGTATAACAGCTGACAAAATACTGAGTTTTATCCGTGATACTTGTTACTTTAGTTTTATCTGTATTAACCGTCACATTGTTATTTGAACACCTAGTGACTCTATCGATATTCTTCGGTAATATCCGATTATCTTTTATTTACTTACTTTGCTAAATGTTTTCAAATCGTTAGCGTATAGAAATATGTTGCAGTCTTTAATTACTGTTACAATGTCATTAATGAAAATGTTAAATAATAAGCATCCTAATGTAGAATCTTGAGGCATAGTATTTCTAATAGTGCCGACACCAAATAGAAAATTACCTAGGAGTCAGTCCATCTGAAATCGTCCAGCATAGTTGCTTGATCTCTTTAAAATATGCATTTTAAAAATATATTTATATACGAGGTCTGGCTAAAATATAACGAGACAGGCAAGCTTGTCGGGAGTGTATGTGTAGCAATGGGGAGCGCATGCACGGTGAGCTACCGTGAAGTTTCGGTAAGGAGACGAAATATCGCTGGCAGCGCTGTCGCTCGTAGTCAGCCTGTAAGCAGTGATTGAATGAAGAGGTACACCATTGTGCCACCAGCGATTGAATGAAGAAGTAAACCAGATTGTCAGTCTCATTACTTTTTGGTCAGACCTCGTATCTTATCTTGTATGTGAATAGTTCAAAGAGGATATTACTGATTACATAATGGCGTCCATTTTTGCATTGCGACACACTCTAAAATTTGACGTTTACAGAAAATGTAATATCTGTAGACTGGTTTAGCGTAGAACATTAAGATAATAACATTTTTTCTTTAAACCCTGCTTGATAATTTAAGCCCTCTGCATGAAAAGTGTAAAACGTAGTCGAATTGGTTAAAATGGTATCGAAATGTGATAATCGAAATAGAAAAAAAAAGTTTATTCGGGATGATTTTCTTTTTTTCGCACGAAAGGGATTGAACGTCAAAGTTGATTTTTTGTACGCTATCTATTACAAATCAAAGTTTATTGAATGTATACTGAATATATGCTTCGTTAAGTTCTGACGTTTTTTTGAAAATCCAAAAATTCTTATTTAACGCATATTGGTGGCCCGAAATCTCCGGAATGATTTTTTTTTTACGTGTTATACTTTTATGTTGGGAGAAACTACGGTAGAAATTTCAGGTTTAATATTTGACCTTGAAGGGAGTTACAGATTTGTAAATTGGGGATGAACAATGCTGTAGAATACGAGCGATGGTTTAGCTTTTAGGTCTCCTGATAAGGAAGTGGGATATATTCTGATATATATATATATATCGAGGGAGGGTCATTTAACTCGAACTGGCAACACTGCTACGATTGGAGTGTCGTGTGGGCAGAAAACAAATGACGAACGTAGTGTGTGCTGTGGATGTGTACGAGTCAGTTCAACGCTCCTGCGGTCCCATATTACGGTGTGCGTGGCGAGTAGACAGTGTTAAAGTGATTGTTGTGTGAAATACCGCCCTAACGCAATGTTCACGCGTGCAGAACAGCGTGTGTTTATCAAATTCCAGGTGGCACGAGGGCGAAATGCTAGGACGATTCACAGAGGATTAGTAGAGGCCTGTGGTGAAGCTGTTCTACCGTATCGGACAGTGGCGAGATGGGTTGAAGCATTTCAGGCGGGACGACAGTCAACAGAGAAAATGCACGGTGGAGGGCATATGCGAACGGCTACGGACGAAATTCATCTTGCAAGACTACGGACACTGCTTGACGGTGATCGGCGCTGGACTTGTAGTGAATTGGCGAAGGAGCTGAACGTTTCGTCCGGATCAGTGTTCCGCATGCTAACACAAGATCTTGGCATGCGGAAAATTGCAGCCAGATGGGTACCCCATGCTCTGACCGAGGTTCAAAAGTGGCATAGGTGGGAATGTCGCGCCTACACCTTCAACGTTACCATGAGGAAGGTGATGACTTCTTGCACCGCATTATTGCAAGTGGCGAAACGTGGGGAAGATCCTACGAGCCTGAATTGAAACGTCAGTCGAGTGAATGGCGCCACCCAGAATCTCCAGGACCGAAAAAGCTTAGGTAAGAGCCAGCAAACGTGAAGGTGATGATGATAATGTCATACGACCACGAAGGCATTATCCTGTCACATCAAGTTCCACCGGGCGTTACCGTCAATGCTGCATACTATGCTTCATACCTCAGTCACCATTTGCGACCAGCATTGCGGCGCAAACGTCCACACCTCCTGAAGTCTGGACCAATTCTCCTACACGACAATGCCCGATGTCATACAGCCCATCCAGTACAGGCTCTGTTACGACGATGGGGTTGGGAGGTACTGGAGCACCCGCCATATTCCCCGGATATGAGCCCCTGCGATTTTGATCTTTTCTCAAAAATGAAAGAACCTCTCAGGGGCAAACGTTTCAGAGACATTCCCAGCATTGTTCGTGCCTTAGGGCGCACTGTCAACACCCTTTCACAAAGTGGGGATTTGACAGGTATTCAGCGGTTACCAGACATCTGGCGAAGGGTTCAACAGGCAGGCGGAGACTACATCGAAGGACTGTAAGCTTCTTGAGGTGAGTGATTCACTACATTCCATTTCACAACTATGTTACCACTTCGAGTTAAATGACCCTCATATATATATATATATATATATATATATATATATATATATATATATAGATAGATAGATAGATAGATAGATAGATAGATAGGTAGATAGATAGATAAATAGATAGATGTATATATCCTGATCACCTATTACCTAATTATCTCGCATAACAGTTATGAATAACATCATGGGAAGTCCGTGCTCTATGGAAATAAAGTACGAAACCAGAGTTAATTATTAATAGTTGTGGATTCCTATCAAAGAACCCTCTGAGTCTTAGTAATTGTTAACAGAATCGCAGAACTTACTTGCTATATATATTTTTTTAATTTAACAATTGTACATCAATTAATATTTTTAATTTTCATAAAAGAACTTTGATAAACTTATTTTGAATGGGCCAGTCTAGTAACTTTGACTTCGGCTCTTCACGATTCGGCCTGTCTACAGCTAGTTAAAATCCACAAACATCCATACGCCTGGCGGGATTCGAACCCGCGATCTTAATTCGAGTCGCTGACCTAACGCATCAGACCACACGGCTACCACTGGTCGGCTTTCATCTTTAAATTATTTTTCTTTAAATTCGTAAAATTCTTTGCACTTATCCATCCTATTTCAGTTCTGTAACCAAAACCATGTCCATGAGAGTCTTAAAAATACTTCATAAGGATACCATTCATTAGCTATTCAAAGGGACAGACATTTAGAAATCCAAGAGATAATACATATAAATCTAAGTGGAAACACATTCATTGATATTGGTAAATTTATTTTATTAGAATCCGATGGTCACAGTACAAGGTTTTCCAGTCCATAGCATTTAAGTGCCTGTGATCTTTCTTTTCTATTCGTACGACCGTTGCTCCATCCCGCGGTGACGATCGCAAATTAATTCTACTAGGACACTCTGACTCATGTAACATACTATCATAAAGAGGTCACTATTAGGCTTAACAATAATTTTACGTGCTGGAAAGATTCAGCAAGGTAAAATTCAGTTGTAAATTTTCTAGCACTCGTATAAGAAGAATTTTAACACAAAGTATTCAATATTTCTTCCTTCAAACTTTTGATTCGTCGCGGAAGATTCGCGAAACTCCGGAAGGATTTTAAGTATCCTACACGATTCTTTTACTTCCAGTGATGATGGTTACATAGAGCGATTTTTTCCTCATTAGCTTAGGCTAGATTTCTTCTCGGCAGAATATCTCATTCTCACCCACTTTCTCTCGCCCTCCCACTTCTCTATAGGAAGAAAAGCAGAGATGCTGTTTTTCCTGAGAAGAAAATTCCTCTCACAGAAGCGGTTAAAAAAAAACTCCACACAGCTGCGTGGTACAACTTGCATGCGCGTATTTCCTTCATGACCAGTGTGCGAATTAACGAGGGGGGAATGAGGGGAAAATACCCGCTGTGTGCCTGCATGTTTACGCATGTATAATATATAATATTACACTCATAATGTTATTTTCTTGTCAACAAAATTTCATCCCCTCTGTAAATAATAATAATAATAATAATCTGTAATTCCCATACTGTTTATGACGGCTGAAAACTTTTAATAACAGATGAAACACTAATGATTTTAGTTCGACGATTTTTCTTGCATTTCTCCAGCCTGCAAACACTAGTCTTTTCCAGTGTTCTAACGATTTAGCTCTAAAACAGAAACATGAAATACGACGACCGATATTTTCAGAACGAGTCACCGTTTACCTTATTGCCAACAAATAATCGTATTTGTGTGAACATCCGAAGAAGCCTACGCCCCAAAGTGTCTAATGGACATTTCCGTTTTCCCCGTCCTTATCTGATGTACAATATTCCACTGCAGACTGTTCAGGATTTGAATATATCAGTTCCCAGGAGGATAGAAGCTGTATTAAGGGCAAATGGTGGACCAACACCTGATTAATATAGAAAGAGCGTGAATGTCACAGTTGTTCGTATTTTTATCCAATACCTGTACATAAAGAGAAAAATTAATTAATGTATAGACTATACAGATCCCTAAACAAATGGATACAATGAAACGTCATTTCCGATTACATACTTTAAACTACTTAATCGAAATTACGTTACACAGTCTCTCCAAATAAGCCTTTTATTGTTATAACGATCATCAATGACGGGGGCGGAAAATATACCAAAGGGAAGCTACAAGAAATGTAACCTTCTATTTCCATTCATAGTGCCCGTCCGTCCGTGTCCAGAAACTAAATCTCAGGAACTACAAGGTATAGAAAGATGTTTGAGACGTCGTTGGAAAGGTCTTTCCTAGACTAGCTCAGAGCCCCGGAACCGTCTTTATTGGTGCAGTGTTGCCAGCCCATTTTCTAAAAAAAAGCAATTGTTCAAATTGCTTCCATTCAGTCAAATCTAGCTACGCCGAACTTGGCATAAACATTGTTCTACACAATTGAAAAGTACTGTGAGTTCTCCCGTACCTACTGCAGTTGTCAGCCTAGCTGTTTCATAAACAGCAAAGGCTAAAATGCTATCAAGGGACCGGAGTCTTCGCGGTTGTTAGTGGATTTGCAGCTTTAACTTGTTTGTACGAAGAAAGATTCTGTAGTCACTACAAAGTTAAAAGAGAATTCATACATTATTATAATTTATACAATTAATTTAAGTGACTAAGTCAAAAAGGTGGCGTTACGGCATGCCGTTGCGTACTGCCAGGAAAAAGAAAAGCACTGGATATTAGTATGAAACACATTGACACTTGTTACTTCCTCGTCCTTTCTTGTAGAAGCCGACGCTTCTTTTATTTCTGTTGTTAAATTTTCCATATCAAATCTTTGCTTTTATAAACTCAAGATAAAATACAATGATAACTCAGCAAAGGAAATACGTTTTATTTAAAAACTAAAAACGTGTAACGATTTCGCCAATTTCCT
>JAGDQP010061271.1:0-12068 GCA_022664845.1 Lepisma saccharinum
GGGAACAAACAGAGGAATTTGAAATCCATACCGCAGAACCATGGATTCCCGAACCTAGCGAGACAATATTCCAGTCGAATTAATTAAAGCAGGGGGAACGGCACTAATCAAGGAACTATATAATTTGATAACTACTATATGGAAAAAGGAGGAACTTCAGAAGAAATCGAAAACCTCAATAATACAGGGTGAAGCAAAAGTCGGTTAACACCCCAGTAACACACGAACGGCTTGGTGTTCACACTTGGCTCACGGTATATGTTGTTCGGGTGGGTCATGGACCATATTGTACGACATGGGTGTCATGGCGGCCATCTTGGATGCCGCCATCTTGGATCCAACTTTGGAATTTTAAATGGGAAGAGGGGCATGTGGGGTATCATTTGACATTAGCGCGAGCTCAGAGAAACAATGGTGCAGTCCATTTGCACCTACCTGTATTGGTTAAGAAGTTATTACAAAATGGGAAAATTGGGCATGTCAGCATGTTGTTCTCCGTTGTTCCAGGTGCTGTAAGATGTCGCTAACAATCCCAGAACGCATCGAGATCGTGGAGAAGAGTGATGGACGATCTGCTAGGGTTATGGCGGCGGAGTTTAATGCATCCTACCCAGAGAGGGAGAACATTCACACGTTGCAGTGTTCAAGTTACTGAAGAAGTTCCATGAGACGGGCTCTGTACACGACAAGGATCGATCTGGACGAACACGGACCGCTACTGCCGACGACAAGGCGACAGACGTGTTGGCTGCTGTTGTGAAAAGCCCAAAACGCAGTTCTCGTCGTGTGGCATCCATAACAGGAATCAGTCAGCGATCAGTGCTACGGGTGCTGCACGTGAACAAGTGGCACCCGTACAAGCTGCAACTCCAGCAGCGTTTAACAGAGGATGATCCAGACAGGGGCGTGCAGTTTGCAGAATGGGCCACAGCAAGGTGTACGGACGATCCCATGTTCCCACTATGTGTTCTTTTCAGTGATGAGGCATTGTTTTTCGTCCACGGAGAGGTAAACAAACAAAATCACAGGTACTGGAGTGACACAAACCCAGATTGGCGCCAAGTCAGCAAAGAGGTGGGTGGGGAAAAGGTGATGGTCTGGTGTGGAATCTGGGGGACGCGCATTATTGGACCGTTCTTCATCCACGGCACCCTGACTGGTGAGAAATATCGTGCTCTGCTCGAGTATGAAGTGTTCCCTGCCCTCTTGAATGAAGCCGGTGATTTCCCATCCTTTTTCCAGCAAGACGGGGATCCACCTCACTATGCGTTATGTGCACGCCAATGGCTCGATACACAATTTCCGGGCCATTGGATAGGGCGACGGGGACCCATAGAGTGGCCACCACGATCTCCAGATCTTGCGCCGCTAGACCTTTTTCTCTGGGGCCATCTGAAGAACCTCGTGTATCAAGAACCTATCCGTGATATCCACCATCTGATGCAGCGCATTCTCCAATGTTGTGACACCATCGACCAGGACATGCTGTTGCGAGTCCATGAGGATTGGCAGAGACGCCTTGCAGTGTGTCTTGCTCAAGAAGGACAGCACATAGAGCACATGCTGTAATGCCCAATTTTCCCATTTTGTACTAACTTCTTAACCAATACAGGTAGGTGCAAATAGACTGCACCATTGTTTATCTGAGCTCGCGCTAGTGTCAAATGATACCCCACATGCCCCTCTTCCCATTTAAAATTATAAAGTTGGATCCAAGATGGCGGCCTTCAAGATGGCCATGATTACACCCATGTCGTGCAATATAGTCCATGACCCACCCGAACAACATATACCGTGAGCCAAGTGTGAACGCCAAGCCGTTCGTGTGCTATAGGGGTGTTAACCGACTTTTGCCTCACCCTGTAGTTCCAATTTACAAAAAAGGCGATAAATCGGACTGTAATAATTACCTCGGAATCTCGTTACTTCCAACCTGTTACAAGGTATTAAGTAATATTCTGTTAACACGCCTAAGTGCATACGTAGATGAAATAACTGAAGATCACCAATGTGGATTTGGAAGAAATAGATCCACGTTGGATAGATTTTCCCCTTGAGATAAATTTTGGAGAAGAAATGGGAATACAATGGGGCGGTTCACCTGCTATTCATTGATTTTAAGAAAGCATATGATTCTATCAAAAGGGAAAAGTTATACAATTTCCTGATACGATTTGGAAATCCGAAAAAATTGGTTCAACTAGTGAAGATGTGTCTCAGCGAACCCCATAACCAGAGTACGGATAGGTAATAATATGTCAGATAGTTTCAAGATTCGCAACGGTTTGAAACAAGGCGATGCCTTGTCACCACTACGGTTTAACTTTGCGTTAGAATATGCAATTTTAAAATTTAAAGGGGGCAAGAAGGGACTATCATTGAACGGTTTGAAACAACTGTTCGCACACGCGGATGATGTAGTGTGATGCCTTCATAAAATATATATATAACATATAGTAATTATAAATCATGTAAAAAAAAGGAAGAAGAAGAATTATATATATTTCATTCAGTCATCTAAAAACACGAAGGTGTTTTTTGGTATTAAGAACAATCTGACCATGTGTTGACAAAACTGTGGTAAAGGCCTTGACAAGAATAAAAATGCGTACGTGCAGAATGCAACGAACTATATTAGACCAGCAAAATACACTAAAAGTGAATAACAAGTGCTTAGTTCTAAATGAAATTTGCCAAAGTTGTTTTTGTTAACCCAAGGACCTAAAAATTGGTATAAATAAGCTCTCCGAAATGTGATAAGCTCTCTTGCTGCTCAGTACTGTCATTCATCTACATAGTGCCTTCCTTTCCTCACCTATGGCCTCCTTTGCGTAAGTATCTTTTTTATTCTGGCATATTTGCCGTATACACTCTTTAAAAGTAGAATTTGGGTTTTCTCTGTTTATAACAACATTATCACTCAGTGTATCTGATAACCAGGAATATTGAGAGGTGTTCGCCGTTTAGGATAGCTGGGTCTCCACGCGGTAATCTGCTTCATTCTGTTTAGCTGCAAGTGCAGCCCCTTGTACTCTATATGTGTAATTAAATCATGTATTACAAGTATGACAGACCGAATGTAATAAAAGAAAGAAAATGAATTTTTGTGATATACTATCAGAAATTTGCTTTTGATTCAATCTTTCCACTATACTACCCACCGTCGTACGTTTTGCTATAGATTTGTTTACTTCCAGCTACTATGATTAAACAAGTTTGGTTATTAATCCTGTCAGCACTTTGAGGGTATCCTCAGATTATCTAGCAACCTCCCTTAAACGAACTGTAAACGACATAAACGAAGTAAACGACATAGTAGATTTAATAGGGGACGATATAGGTGCACTACAAAGCAACACCAATGTCTTAGTTGAAGCGTGCGATGAGATAGTCTAGGTTTACAGGTAAATATAGATAAAACAAAATACATGATAACAAGCCGAAACACAAGGAATGAAGGAAATAAGAACATAAGAATTAGGAATGAGGTCATAAAGAGAATAAGCAAATGTAAATACTTGGGAGCATACGTAACAAGAAAAACTGAGGTCACGGAAGAAATAAAAAGTCGCTTAGTTAAGAGTAACGCATGTTCCTATTCAGTCCAAGAACTTCTAACATCGCGATTAATATCAAGGAAATCGAAATTAAAAAATATACAGAACGGTTATTCTGCCGGTATACTTTACGGTTTCGAAAGTTGGGGTACGATCCTAGCACACTTTTAAAAAGTTTATTCAAAAACGAAAAAAATCTCGAATTTGAGAACATTTTTGGCTCAATCTGGCTCCGACTCAATTTTGCTCAATTTTGAACACGTGGTGGTGCTCAAAACACGAGAAAATATTTCTCGGATAATGAAAAGAAAGTCTCAAACACAAGGTAAAACTACTCGAAAATGAGTTAAAATTCGGCTCAAAAATGAGAAAAGTTGGGACTATTTTCAGAAATGAGAAGAAATATATTCAAAAGTGACGAAGAATATGCTCAAAATGTTGAGAACGTAATTACTCAAAAGATAGCTCCGGAGCTACGAAAATGAGAAAATAGTTGGTCAAAATTGAGAACATTTGTTTCAAAGTTTTAAGAGTGTAATCACTCAAAATCGTTATGAGAGCTAAAAAAAATGACAAAATATTTATTCGAAATTGAGAGAAACATATTCACATTGTGAGAAGGAATTTACTCAAAATGACGTTGAGAGCGAATTAAGATGAAAAAATATGTATTCAAAATTATCCCAAGTATAACCTGTAGTGAGACTACACCTCTAACAAGCAGTAGAAAACCTTATCCGTGATTGCACCAGTGTTTCTCAGCTCCTTTCTGCAACCACAGAAAAGCACTCTACTACGTCTAACTAAAGACAAACGCAGGCGGCAAAGATAAAAATATTTATTTATTGAATAGAGAAAATAGGTATAAATACCACCCTGTACATGCTGCATTTTTTTTATTACTAGCCTGAAAGGCTAGTACCCCCAAAGGGCTACACCCTCTATGTGGGAAGAGGAAGTGGTGCAAAAGGAGTTAACATGGGAAGGTGGGTAGGCTAAGAGATTACTGAGATCATATAATTTTATTTCTTCCATTATCTGGGATTATTATGAGTTTTCCTCATAACCATATAACTGGGTAGGAATATAAATCGAATAATCAATAAAGTTATCGTCGGTAAATATATAATATGTATAATGTGAAAGTGATGTAATGAAAGTGAGGTGCACTAGACAAGACAACAGGTTGGCACAATTAAGACTAGTGAGTGATACTCTTCTGATCGAGGGGCGAGTCTAGATCTATATGTAGACAGATGAGCCTTAGCGTTCAAGATGGGTCACTGTGCGGCATATGAGGGTGCAATGATGTGAGGGATGGTAGGTGAACTTAAGGCTAATATGCGTGCTATTTCAGGGTGGTCGGGTGGTATAGTATATTGATAGAGTGTGAAAAGGAGTGAGAGTGGTGAAGAGATGTGTGTAGCTGGTGCGTTATGATGTACGTGGTTGTGTATAATGTCTTCTAGCAGTGGGTGTTCTGTCTCAAAGTGCTGTGAGATGTATTTCAGGCGGAGTGTTTCAAGGTGAAGCAGAAGGTGGGGAAAGGTGATTCGATCGTAGAGTTCTTGGGTAGGACTCGGTAGTTTGATTCGGTAAGCGATCCTTAGAGCATGATATTCCATGATTTGTAGTTTATGGTAGATGTGTGTGTCTGCTGCAAGCCAGGCTATGTGTCCAAACGTGAGAATCGGGCGAAGGAATGCTCTATAGGTGTTTATGACTGTTTGTGGTTTTAGTTTCCATGTAGTTCCAGTAAGGCGTTTTGTAGCTTTGGCTATGATTTTGTTTAAGTGTGGGCGCCATGTTAGATGTTGGTCAAAGATAATTCCTAGATATGTGACATATTTTGAAGGATTTATGGGTTGGTTTTGTACTGTCAGGGATAGTTTTGATGGGTTTCGGAGAACTCGTGAACGACGTTTACGAGGAAGGAAGACTACTGCCTGAGTTTTAGTGGAGTTAATGGATAATCCCCACTTACTACACCAGTTTGTGAATGTGTTGATGGCATCGTTCATGGTTCTGTTTATATGTGGTATGGTTTTGCTGAGTGCTAGAAAGGCGGTATCATCTGCGTATTGGAATATGTGAATGTTATTGGGAAATGGAGGGAGGTCAGCAACGAAGAGGATATAAAGCAGTGGGGAAAGTGCAGATCCTTGTGGAACACCACAATGTAAGAAAATAGGATGGGATGTACTGGAATTGACAGAGACATAGGTCAGGCGGTTCGTGAGGAAGTTAAATACATAGCTGATGTAATTTATGGGAAGATGAAATGAGCGGTGTTTATGTATTAGGGCTTTGTGCCAGACTCTATCAAATGCTTTTTCGAGGTCAAACAGAACTAAGCAAGAAGGTTTGGATGTATTATAGTGATTGGTTATCATGTTGGTAAGTCGAAGTAGCTGATCATTAATGCTAAAGGAAGGACGGAAGCCTGCTTGGTATAGGGGTAGAAGGTTGCGGTGTTCCAGGTGGGTATGGAGCCGGGTGACTAGGATTTTCTCTAGGATTTTGCTAAATGTTGAAGTTAGTTGAATAGGTCGGTACGAGGAGACAGCATGGGTAGGTTTCTGTGGTTTATTTAACATGAGTGTTTGTGAAGTTTTCCAATGTAATGGGATGTATCCTGTGCACAAAATAAAGGTATATATATATATATATGAGCGAGAAGTTGTATGAGGAAAATAGGAGCTTCTTTGAAGTGTCTGTAGGTAATTTTGTCGGGTCCTGGAGCAGATTGACTTTTGCGTGTGATTGTGTGTATGATTTCTTCGGGTGTGATTGGTGTAGTAAGTGTATGATCAGAGTTTGGTTCAAGATGAGGGGAGTGGATGTCAAGATGATCTGCGGGGTGTCTTCGAAAAGGGTTGAAAGGTATTGTGGGGGTGAAGATGGTTTGAAGATAATCTGCAAAAACATCGGGTTTTTCTTTGTCTGTATGAAGGGTTTTGTTTTCTTGAAGTAGAGGATATGTGGTGTGTGAGTATCTACCTGTAAGTGTGTTGAAGCGTTTCCAGTATTTGGATGGGTGAGATGTATCTGCCAGATTATTACATGTTTTGATCCATTGTCGTAGTTTATATGCTTTTATGTAGTTATGTACTGCTCTTTGGAGTTGTCTATGAAGTCTTAGCGCTTCAGGATTTTGTGTGCGTTGATAGTCTCGGTAAAGATTGCGGGAGCGGCGTATTAATGGTAGGTATTGTGGAGGTAAGTTAGGTCTAAACGGGTGAGTAGTAGAAGTAGGGATGTGACTGTCTGATGCTTGTTTGATTGTAGTGGTGATATGGTCTAAGGTGGAGTATAGTTCGTCTTCTGTGGTGGGTGGTTTAAAGTCTGTGAGTTTTGCTTCTATATGTTCCCTGTAGCCAACCCAGTTCGCTCTGTCAAAATCGAAGTACTTGGCGCGGGATTATGGGTGTGGTTGCGTTTGGTCTGGTGAAGTCAATTGTGAATTTTATTGGTATGTGGTCACTTCCTAGGGGATCAGGTACGTCTAAATGGCTATTGGGGAGTAGATTGGATGAAGTTATAACTATATCCGGTGTTGTGTTTGAGATTGGTCTTGTGTGTGTAGGTATCTTGTGGAGAGTACCGGTTGTTTGCTGACTAATGAAGCTATGGAAGTCGGTTGTCGTAGTTCAGATCTGCTATGGATGTTTATGGCAGCCATGATTATGTAGTATCGAAAATTATTAGAGATGTATCTGAAGAAATTTGTTAGGATTGGGTGGCCTGGGCGAATGTAGATAGTTGCTAAAGTAATGTATTTTTGCTTGAAGTATAATGAAGTGATGAGGTGTTCCGGAAGGTTGGATGGAGGAGGTGTGTGTTGACAAAATGGTATATGAGGGGAAAATCCTATAGCGACTCCTCCATTAGCTCTTAAATCTGGTAGTTTGTTATCGTTTCTGAGTAGGGTGTAGCCAGAAATTTTGCATTGAAGTTTAGGGGTGAGATAAGTTTCATTTAACATGAAAGCATTTATATGTTCTTCAAGCAGTAGAGATGAGAAAAGAGGTTTATGTGCTGGTAATGAACGGATGTTGAGAAACAGAAATGATAGCGCCATGAGGAGAAATGAATACAGGAAGGTTGTTTTGGTTAGATTATACAGCTGTTTCTTGTCCCTATGCATGTGCATGAAAATAAGCGTATGGGCCTGAATATGTCGCAGTGAAGTTGACATTGAGTATGATCTTTGCTGCGTATTGTATTTGCTGTATAATGTTATGGCGTTGGAAAGGATGAATGTTCTGGAGTGCAACTGTGAGAAAGGTCAGAAGTTGTTCAATAGATATGGGTTGATGCACAGATGTTACAGGAGTTGTGAACTGAGTTTTGGTTTCTGGAGTGCGTATTGGTACAATCAGTTCTGGTTTTGCTGGATCTGGTTCTGGTCGAGCTTTACATTTATAACTGAAAGTTGTGTGATGATCACCGCAAGTGTTGCATGTGGGAGGCTGTTGAATGTTCGGACAAGTTTTTGTTGAATGGTTACCGATGCAAAAGCCACATTTCAATGTATTTGTGCATTTTGAAGTAGGATGGGCGTTGTACAGTTGACATTTCTCACATCTGATAGGTAGCGGTGGAGGTGAATGTGAGGGTTCGACTCGGTATCGTCTCCTATAGATGTAGGCACCGTGTGAAAGCAGATCGTCTGTGGTCTCTTGATCTGGTGTGAGAACTGTAACCATGTAAGTAGCTTGACCTGTTTTTGCTTTAATGCGTAGGCACTTATGAATTGAATGACCCTCGTGTTTCAGTTCTGTTTTTATTACGTCATCTGTGAGCGTTGGATCAACCCCCTGACTACTACGGATAATGTGGGCGGCTTACATAGGTGGTGGCTGTTTAAGAGGTTTCTGGTCAAGGCATGTGATATTTGCATTTTTACCAAAGATATCAAAACTGTGACGATTTCTGATTTTGCTAGCGAAATTGATGTCTGGTGATTTGATAATGGTGCCATTTCTTGTAGGGATGATTTGTGCAATGGAATCACAAGGAAGATATTTGGTAACTTGCTGAAACAGGATTTTTTGATTCTGAAACTTTGCATCGAAGTTAGTCAACAGAAAGGAATGGTTCTTAGATGTAGATGTAGCTGTAGATTCTTCTTCGATGTTGATGTCCATTTGAAGGTCCTGGTCAGAATTGGTCTCGCTGAGTGTATGGGTGCGTTTCGTTGGTGATGAGTGCTCTGATCTGTCTGGAGAACGTGAACGAGAACGTGATTTTAAAGATGATGTTTCCATGGTTCGACGATGGCGTGGTATTGCTCCTAGTGTAGAGTATGGCGGTGGTCCAGTAACAGTAGGCGGCAAGTTTTGATGCTGTTCTAGTTGAGGGTGATTCTGTGTTGAATTTGACATGATGATGTAGGGCCTTGGCCCTGAAATTCGAGAAGCTGATCAGTTACTACAGGTGAACGAGGATTTACTGTTGTGTACAAGGAGATGATCAGTCTTTGTGCAATGACTGCCTTCTCAATCTAACTGCACCCTCCGCCACTGAACAGTGACGTCAATCTTATAGTACTCGTACACGTGTTTTTTCTCGCTTGCGTATGCTTCACAAGGTCCTCGAGAATACGTTAACAAAGTACAGATAATCTAGGTTAAGTTATGTACATGCTGCACCCTGCATACATAATTTACATTCCTGCTGTACATATCCATCTGAGGTATATGTCCTTTTATAATACTCCATTGTGTTTGTACACTTCGCATCAAAAAACTTGCGACAGCGAACGCCGTGCAGCTAGGCAACCCAAATGACACCTTCTTATCCCACAATCGTGTCTGGTAAACAGACCCCTCTTTCTTCTTCCTTCGTCACACCCGTAGTAAAATCAGCAAACATCATGAGCACGTTATTTCGGTAGGGTTTTTTTTGTTTCTGTTTTTTTTTTTTCAAAATAGACATGTATTAGTATCGAATTTTATCGATAAAATGAAAGAATAAAAGCGAGACGAAACAATATACGTAAGTTGACGGAGGGAGAAATTTAAACACACAATGAAAAATTGAAACCGATGGGTGCCTTCAGGCAAAGGCAGAGAAATTAGAGAGAGAGAGGGAAGGGGAGAAAAGAAGTAGAAGAAGATGGAGTACAGGTAAAAATATGGAATTTAAATGTAGTAAAAAAGAACCTAACATTATAAAGTGCAGTGCTCACAAATCTAACAGCAAGATAGAAGGGACATTTGGATTTTATATGTTTTTCAGGGCTATTCGAATATATAAAGGGCGCTTGAAAATTCATTTAGACCCTTCCAATATTGCGACCAAAGTTGATGGTCAGATTAAATACTCATGATTTCCAGTGGAGACACATTTAGGATAATGTCAAAAGTGTAACACACATGATTTGTTTGTGTGTGGTTCGGCTGCAAATTCCGTGGGGCTCTTTGAACGTACTGGTTCGGAATAAATTATAATCATGAATTCCGCCAGGATTTTCAGATTGGCGTGTGTAAAGTCAAAATTGGAAGGTTGTAGGTAGCTTTACAATGTTTCAGTCAATTTTTGACCGTGAAAATAAAGTAAAAGTTGGGGATATTCGTAAGGATTTGGGGATGACCCCCCTCCCAGTTGCCGGGGGTCTGGCGGAATCACTGATTGTAACAAACCATGTAGATACCGTGGTCCATATCTTTCATTCCAGACTAGTAATGTAAACTGATCATACAAAGAACATGAATGGATAATAATTTTTCTGCTTAATTTCTATCAGAAAGAGCCAAGATTATAATTCCAAACTGTAGCAAAATGAAAAGTTCCAAATGTTCAAAAGCAATATTCGCATGTTCCTATAGGCATACCAGACATTACATGTTGCACATTTCAAAAGTGAAAAAGGGAACACATAATATTATGTTGAAAAATTAAATTATAGGATGGAAACGAATTTTTTGCCAAACTAATATAAAAATAATTCTTCTCTTGAAATAGCTAAAAAAGGGGACTATTTTCTACTCATATCTTAATATGTATCTGTTCCGAACATGCCACTCTAGATTCCACCTATTGTGACTATAACGCTTTAATAATTACAACATTAATGAACTAGCGTTTATAACAATTCGCACACATGGAATAAACCCGGCAGAGATGAAACGGGCCCCGACTGTCTGGGGATGCTGGTCAGGTTTTGGACTGTGTCATCAGGTTTAAGATTCGAACGCATTCTGACGCGGTGATTCGATGTGTGATTTGATAACCTGGAAGATGATGGAGAGCTTTTAATTGTTTCATTGCGTTTGAACAGTGTTTATTTCAGGAGTGACCAGAATCGGAGATGTTACCCCGAGAACACGAAAAATACGACGTCAAAATTCCCAGTTAAATAGATTTTCCAGACCGGGTCGATCGGGTTACCGGGTCACTCATGTTTGGGTCAGTCCCTATAACCGGGTCATCGAAAGTGACCCGAATTTGGCTGTGGAATACGCACAAACAGTGTGTGAGAGTGTGTGTAAATTAAGAGAAGAAATAAACATGAATAGAGAGAAGGAGAGGTAAAAGAAGAGAAAGAAGCAGCGAAGACACGATAACAATAAATCAAGAAAGAGAGGAAGAGAGAAAGTTCAATGAAAAATATGAAAACTACATAATCATTATGCTAAACAGCACACACACCTGTTTACTCGGATTCTGACCAGTGATACTTCGTTAAGTTCTCCACAGTCCCGAGATGAATCTTTGTTTGAATACTTCAGTGTATGCGAAAAAGAAACTGACTGATGTGGAATCGAACACAGGTTTTCAAAGTAGAAGTCCAGCACGATAGGGATACTCCACAGACGACTTTACTCAAGACGTGCTTAACAAATGCTATAGTGTTTGTTTCTACGAATAATAACATGAAAATGGATACTTCATATCAATGTCGTGTTCTTAACTGTCCCCCTCCCTGAGACTTAATTTGGACTTTTCCAACCAACATTCGTAAATCGTCTTTCTCTCTATAATGACTCGTGCTTCATTCCACAGTTGTAAATATTAGCCATTTTTTATGAGAAGTGATGGTTAGATTCTTCAAGACCGCTTTGTAAAAAAACCTGGCTTGAACAGGATTCGAACCTATGTTGGTTTGCTTTAGTACATCAAATTCCGGCACTCTTCCTCTACTCCATTTTGCCACCTAGATATAAAAGCCATGAATTACTAAGTTCATGTTTGGAAATAGCCAACTTCGTTCTGTAAGTTCTTTAAACCAAAATGCACATGAAAAGTTCTTAATTCAATCACTTATAGACAAATTAATGCCCACTAATATCCAAAACAACAAAAGTCCAGGAAAAATGAAATAAACAATAACAGCTGATGCAGTTTCTATGCGTCGTGGAAGTTCAAAGTCACGCTTAAAGGAATAAGTATTGTTATTATTATTATTGCAGTGAAACGTCCGATAACTGACAGTTGTATATTCCCTGTGGAACAACAGTGAATATTATGGAAGCAAACTCTGCTTTGTTTTTCTCTGAAAATATA
>JAGDQP010061273.1:0-12067 GCA_022664845.1 Lepisma saccharinum
CCTATTTTCTTTTCGTGTAAATATTTTTGATCTAATGTGATCCGTTCGGCTACAATTCATTCCTCCTTTTTCCAACTTTGACCCTTTGTATCTCTTAAAGTTGGCAACACTGAGCATTTATTTTTGTATCATTGGTCGTATTTTGCTTCACAGCTTTATTTTACATTAAAAGTTTTCGTAGTGCCATTTGAAAAAATATAAGTTTGTGCTGGGGTGGCAACACTGCTTATGTGACACTGTTGTCGTGTACTTTGCCAAGTGTCCCCCTCCCGTAGGTATTATGCTACCTGCTCACATTTTTCATTTTCCGCTCCTTTTTCAAGCTATTTTGGGCTGTCACTCGTCAGTGACTCACCCGGTATATATATATATATATATATATATATATATATATATATATATAGACCAACTCCTCCTTTCGGGAGAGGCCTCATCCACTAGTGGATTGAATATGGCTGTGATTCATATATATATATATAATGTGGAAGTGCCAAAAGTCAAAGGAATGTACACCGAATAAGCTAAAATTTGCACGTGAATAACACAAAAGTTGTAACGGAACACGTAAAACACAAACGTAGGAATAGCCACCAATTGCATTGCAGTTGTACAGACATGCCAAAATAAGACAAGTTTTTTTTTCTTATGTGTAAACACGACAATGGAGAGCAAGGACCTGCCCTACATATAAAGTATATTGTTATATATGAACAGAAGAACCATAGAAAATTAGTCGAGCGGATAACGTTAGAAAATTGAAAAGGAAAACTATTTATTCCAGATCCTGATATCCCACATTTTTTTTCTCAAATCCAGAAAATATATACAAAGATCTTATACAGAAGTTGCCACAACGTGCATGTAAAATCTACTGCTTTCAGAAAGTAACACAGGTATTTTTTATTGTCACTGATCTGCCCATACAAAGTAACAGAAACGAACTAGGAATTAAAATAAGAATGCTGCAACTTGCTTCCTTGCAAGGTTTCAGGATACATAATCATCACAATAATGTTCGTTGACACTATGCACATCATATTACTGGGACTTCGCCACAATTATCACATTGTTATAGGGTTGTTGTATCCACGAGGAAAGAATGCCACTGGGTTCTCGAATGAAGGTGGCCTTTCGTCAGAGTAACCACTTTTATAGCATGCATATTGGAAGTCCTGTCGAAATCTAGGAGAGGATAACTAATTCTGTAGGGGGGATTGTAGTTTAATAATAATATGTCATTGATGGAGATTAATGTCGTTCAGTAGTAACAGTAGGAGATCGGAAAATCTTCTTACAAAAAATTTTCAAATCTTAAATCCATATACATCGGCCTAAACAAAAATTATTTACGTCTATTAAGTTGAACCCCTCGACACACTTGCAAGATTTCAAGAAAATTGGAGATGGACATTTTGTGTTTTAGCACTTTCACATTTTGACTTTTTCTATGATGTTGGGGAGGAGTTCTTCTCTCAAACCGTTTTTGGACCGAAATGATAAAATATTAGCTCCTCTACAAATGTGCAAAGTTTCAAGGAAATGTTTTAACGCTTAGATGTCCCTTTTAAGTCAAAAATCCAATTTTTTAGTAGAAAAGTTAGCCATTAGCACTATTACACGTTTTCTATCAAAACAAATGAATTTTGGGGGGCATATTTTTTAGCTTATATAATAAAGCAAAAAATATGTCCCCGGAAATAATTTTCGTTAGAGAGAAAACTCTATGCCAATAATTTTCTTCTATATTGAAAAATTGGATGTTTGACTTAGTTCCTTTTAATATTGGATGATTCAATTAGAGAAGGTATCTTCAAGCTCGTGGCGAAAGTGTTCCAAAGCTAAACTACTTCCAAGTTGGATCCAGCAGTAGATTGACTAAAATAGATAGTCCAAAAAGACGCTTAACAATTAATTTTGTTATTAGTTGAAAATGTAGAATGTAGACAAGATTGAAAACTATATAGATTTTCTTCCTTACAACAGATTGTTTGAGTTTTAATTTAAGAACAGAGAAATCCCAAATCCTGATTTACTGTGTATAAAACGGTTATTTAGGACACGAAGACGGGAACCTGTCACCATGAGCGCACTATGTTACAAACCGGAAAAAGTGCAAGTGGGCGACGCATTATAACAGTCTGTGTAGCCATCTACTGTCCCTGGCACCATTTATATAACAGTCGGTACCATTTACTGTTTCGGGCACAGTTTATGTAAGAATACGAAGTATGGATAATTCGTACCACTTAAGATTACAAGGTCCTGGCTCAGTCTGTACCGCCCTGTATGATGCTGAATTATGAGTTATTCGCCTGCTTTTAGCATACTGGCCACCATCAAGAACATATCCACGATCATTTCCCGCTCTAACAGGTTTTAACTATAGTGGGAACCTCCAACGAAAGGGATCATTACCAACTAAGCAAACGCTGAATGAACTTGGAAATAACCAAAGATAGGTTCTAATCCAAGGAGCAATTACTGCTGTATAGGAATATCCCCATAAGGATATCCGACTACCTCAGGAATTGCCAAGATATCCTGAAATGCAAAGAATATAAATAAAAAGCTATCATCCAATATGAAAAGGTATGCTATTAGATTGTCTGATTTCAGTTACACAGCCGTTTGGGTCACTGAAATACATCTCACAACTTTCTACAAGCTGGTAGCATCCATTGCTCCAGAATCATTGAGTAAGTAATAAGTCTTTTTATCTTCTTAACGGAACGATAAAGAATGTTTTTCAACATTTAATCATATGTATGTTTACACATATAATAGATAATCAAACTCTTAAACACACATTGACAGGACTGATGCGCGGGCGACATCTATTATGCTCGACCGCGGCGATACTCTAGTCCAAACACACTTCATTATTGTTTTTAGTTTTGTCCACATGTGAGCGGTGGATCACCCGGTTACAGCATGAATGCAAACGTGTAACTGTGAGCATAGAAACGCAGTGCCCATACTCCTACTTCATTAGGGTCGTTACTTCATTTACCGTGTTTCATAATAGTTCTTGTTGGCTTACATTCTTCTTCTTTTTTTAAAAAAAAATTGTGTTGAAAACGATCGTATGTTTGTCTTTTATCATTCATTAAGACGTTTGGAATATGTATGTCAAATACATTGGTTTCACACAGCTGCTAGGATAACATGATATCTTCGGAAACGTAATGTGAGTCGTAGCTAAAAAATTTCCATACATCGAAAATTCGATTGCCAACCACAAACTGTAGACAAGGCCTCGCAAAATGTAGGGGCAGGGAGTCACTCACGATTTATTATTTTATCTCGTATTTAAACACTTATAAGTAGATTTTAGGTAGGTTCAAGAAAATGTTAGGTGTGGGGAGCAACTCCACCCTGGCTGGGGGTTTATTGCTAGTAAGAGACATTTAGCTTTGTGAAATTGCGATTATTTTGTAGATACGTGCCAACATTTACCGTAGAACTATTATGTTTTCTCCCCATAGATGTGTTTATTAATACTTAATATCTTGTTTTTCTCAAAAGAATAAACAATTTTACAAGCTTATCCAGACTCACTTGAACGTGTTTTTATAAAATAAACATGTTTCCAAGTAATGTACTACAATAAGCTGATAGTAAAAGTTTGTGAAGAACATGTTCAAGAACTTTGTATTGATCCTTATTCGTGCGCTCCAACATATGTAGTTGTACTACATTTAAAACGTAGCTGTTGTCCGCACTGAAAACAGGGTATCATAAACTATTACAAAATCTTAATCAAAGCCCAAAGTTCCCCAACTCTAAAATGCACGTTTTTTTTAACCATTCCATTTTGAAATTCGCAGCATTTAAACTGTCATAAAACCACAGAGGTCTGCATAATCGATTACTGGAAGATTTCCCACGATCCCAAAATATTGTCACAATTCAACATATTAAATCGAAATAGGTCTACAAGCTACCTTCCATCTGAAATAGGTAGATTTGTTATAAAAGAAAACTGCTACCCTTAAACGTTTGCCTATGCAAACTACTGACTCTGCCTATGCAAAAATTCACCCCTGGTTAAAGCTGATAAAACAGAAGTGTGCGCAAAACCCTTACATTCAAGTCTTGGTCTGCAAAAATCTGTATGAGAGAAGATCTGGAAATCATTGCCAACATCGCTGAATCATCTTAATCTCGTTGTGGTATTACAGCGCGAGCAACTGATATTAACTTACATGTACTGTACGTTCCATATTACTAAAACTACGTAAACGAGCTATTGCAGAGTCGAAGATTGAGAAGTTTCTGTATGTGTGTGCTGCTGGGGTGGGGGTGTACGTGCTCATGTACATGTATGTTCTGTTTTCCTTCGTGGTGACAGTCTGAGGGATAATGAAATGATATTGGAGAGAACTGAATTAGTAAGTGTTTCTAAATTGGTTTCTTCTTCTGGAAAGTTTCTGGGTGAAAGACTAACAAGAACGAGCTCTGACATTACCCTTCGTACAGAGACCTTCGGGCTGTCCAGAAACTTCTCCAAGCATTTTACTAAAGACAAACTTTCATTAAACTTCCAAGGAAGGCAAACATGTCTACCGAAAATGCTCCAATGTGTCTTTCTCCGACCGTGTGTGTATTGATATTATGTAGACTGTAAAGTTGTCAATTAGATAAAGGTTACTGATTATTTAGGTCAGCGTTTGAGAAATAAAAAGAAGTCAACAACTCTCAGTTCAAATGTCTTTATTTTTAGGAGTCAGCAGCAAAAGCTGAGAAGCCTTATGTCACCCCTCTGCCCGTCTATCGACAACTTTCAACTCAGAAACTACTAGGGATAGAAAGGTGGTTGAGGTGTCGCTGGAAAGGAGTTGATAGCGTCATAGATCATTCAGTCGGATAAGCGGGTCCGACATAGAAGGAGATTCCATTTCTCCATAGTAACTAATGGGGAAAATCGACAACTTTCAACTCAGGAACTAGAAGAACTCTAAAAGTGGTTGAAGTGTTATTGCAAAGGTTTCGACGAGACGAATTAAAGACCGTATAGATAATCCAAACCAAATAAGTGGATCTCTAGATAGAAAACAGTTCCCATTTCCCCGTAGTAACTAATGGGTAGAGTCAACTCAAGGGATAAGAAGGTGGTTGAGGTGACGTTCGAAAAATCTCGGGGAAACTTTTCCAACGACACATGAATCATCCAAATCCTACGCTAGCTGCGGTAGCGCATGTGCACAGTCCCCTGACTGGGCTCCGCGTCACTTTTTACGGCTATGCAATCATATTTATCAAATTCAGATTTTTTATAATCTTCAAAGTCTTCAGAAATTTCTGTAGTATACGATAAAGGTTGTATTTGTCAGAATGTAGAGTAAAACTTGGGTCATCATTTTCAGCGGCCCTCTGATCTTTTGCGGATCTTTCGTTTTGTTTCGGCCGTTTCTAACGCAGGTTAGTGGCAGGTAGAGAGAGAGACTGACTTCATATTTGAGATCAGCAGTCTCGAATTAATTATCCAGCTGTCTTCAATATGGTGACCCCACAACTTTTCTTTACAGTAATTATGTACTACACCCATTAATGTCTATGTACATTTTTTACTATTTCGGTAACGGAAGTAACATAAAACACAAAACATACTGCAGCCAACTTCTTCAGTAAAATTACACGAAACCACAAGTCAGATAGGCCTATGAGTCACATGTTTATAGATATACCACATTCAGCGGTTAATCACTACGCTGTGGTGCCATCTAGTACATTAAAGATATGTTAGCTACAAGTTCTCCAAAAAGTTCGTACTTTGGGATCCACTCGTACTCCAAAAAACTATTGCAAACAATCGTCTTTCTAATTCGATCACTCAGAAAACAAATATTTCGTACTGTAATAGTTTTTTTAGTCAATTAAATTGGTACTAATTTATAATATAATGTGTTGTTTATCATTTATCGAGAAATATTCATTTCATATATTGTGAGATGTCGATTTGGCGCTCCAAGCAGGAACCTCTGACAATGAGTCTCGAAAATGAAGCAGAATTCGATAAATGATTAACAAAACGTTTTTGTTGTTTTTGTGCCAGGAATTCGCCTGTTTAGCTCGACCGTCGAATTCTGTTCTAGCATTGGCAACGTGGAGGAAACTAACATTTCGATAAGAAAAAAGTCTCAGTTACCTATTTAGTTGAGTAGCTCTCGAATGGACTAAATGATTTCTGTTTTCGGATCACACTTCTCGGTAGCGTGTCCCTTGTTAGTTTAACTAACAAACTGCTGTCCCCTTGAAGTTGTTAAAATTATCTGCGTTATACAGTAGTTTTATTTATCTTATTGACCTTTCAGTTTCCCCAGCATTGATTTAATACGGGCATCATAAACTTTCTTGATTCGGAAAGTTAACTTAGATTTTTCCTTTTATCATGCGCGATTTTAGCTTCTGGTTTGTTCAGTAAGAAGTCTGAGAGAGCAGATCTACATGTTATATGTTTCACAGCTGGAGATTATTATTATTATAAATATTCAAAAAGAGTGTGAGAGCTTGTTTTACGAATATAAAGGCCTACAGCACATTTCGTATGTTTATTGATATCGGTTTCTGCAGTGTAAGTTCTTTCAATTTGACGGCTTCAGATTGAGTCTGTGATCTTTGTATGTACTATGCCAGTATTCCTTTTGGATACAATAATTGATAATTCTACTTTGATAATGATTTTAAATAGTTCTCTCGTGAAACTATTTTTTGTAGTTGCTTTTTACTCTTACTTACTAAAACAACTGATAATAGTCAGCGTTTAAATTTCGTTGTTCTGATTTCTCGTTGAATTGCGTTTGGCTGTCTTACGCAGTTGAAAGTAACTCTTTCATCTCTTAGGTCTATTGCAGCTCAGCATGTAGTAAAGATCTAGCTTAAGTTGTTTTGATCAGCTAATGGATAATGCCTGTTGCAATATTAAAAAAAAAATACATTCTGAAATGAAAGCACGTAATTTTCAATTTTAAAATGCGAAAAACGGAAGACTAGTTATTATGTATTCGCAGCTGGCTGGATGACAACTCTTCATGAAACATTATTATGTAGTACTTATTGTTAAATTTACGATAGTGTTATATTTTAATAACGTGGTTAAAATGGAGAATAATTTAATTTTGAGGCCACAAAAGGAGTATTAAGTTACAGTGCCAAGAATAGAACTCTCTCGACGTTACAAACTGCCCATACAAAAAAGTTTCCCAAAGTTGCTTGCGATTCTTCTGAGCCTCCGAGACGAGTGTTGCCACTAAAACGTTGCTTTGATGTTTCCAGTGCGTGCAGGGAGTGTAAAATGAAAACTCTCTCTCTCTCTCTCTTTCGGTCTGCCTCAGTGCAAGGGAAGAGTCTCGGGCGGGACACAGATAGATAGGCGAAGCTTCACCGTCCGTATTGATCCAAACACATTGGGTTAGAGGAGGTGGAGAACCCCCATCTGCGATGTAAACACAACACAGCAGGCCGTGACCTCTCGATGCATCTCAGTTGATCGAGCTAATAAAAAAAGGGAGGAATGAAAGATTTGTTTTGATAGTTTCAGTGCAGTAATTTTCTCGTGTGCTGCAAATTTAAATGAAATGATAAATGCGTAGGAATGCGGGATTCAGAACAAGCTTATTAGATTTATTTAGATTCCTGAAACTTTATGATCTATATTTCTTTCTTCAACCAATATACTACCGGTACGTTATTAATTGTAGATTTTAATTTAAAAAAAAAAAACAGAGGATATTTTGGGATAAATTAACAATAAAACACTGTTTATTCATTATCTATTCAAGTGCTTTTTTATATCGTAGTACCGTAGTAATACACAAACCGGCGCGGTGTAATATTATTATTTTCTTTATAAAATATACTTTTCATTACATCTTCTTCTGCCTCTGCTACGACCACCACTACTAATACTACTACTACTATGGAGAAATGAACAAAACGGGGATGTGTAACTTGACTTGACTCTATAATAAGCAACTGCTCTTTTGTTCCAGTGAAACTTTCATCCTTCTGCTACACAAGATATAGTTAAATATTTCAGTGCTGTTTTCATTTTCCCTAGAAATTGCATTTTCCAGAAAAAAACTATACTTGTTCCCGTTTTGTCGAACCGGCATGACAAAATGGAATAGCAATTTAAATCAATAGTAAATTTCATTATACATCGAAAACCATAAAAGTAAATATGTAATCTATTTGCGAGTGCAGAAGCTATGAATGTTTATTTTATTTATGGCCTTTAGGCACCGAAGGTTCAGGCCGCAGAAGCGATAAGAATAGTTATAATAATATTGGAAAATAAGGTTTCAATAAATAAACCACTCTGGAAGGTAGATGAAAAATGTAATTTATTTTTGATAAGTTATACAAATATTACAAAATAGTTTTGAATTTATCCAAAACAATGTCTCTTTCTATCGTTACATAAAAATACTTTTAATTGATTCAGAAATTCTTACTTGGAATCTCGATACAAATAGTGAGCCTTATTTTGTCCGAATGGCTAAGTTTTAAGATTTCAAAATGACTCTGCTCACCATGTTGCACAAAATCAAATGAACTTCCACGACGTAAATAACTGTAAAATAAGGTAATTTACATTTTGCAGTCTAGGTTTAACAAATCCACAAACGAGCAACAAACTTTATATGAAAATATATCGAAGCGTAGAAAATTCCTAAATTTTCTAAAACAAAATTTCTCGGAGGTACGCTGTTCATGAAATCACCACTTCAACTGGAGAAACTGTCTGTGATGCATTGAGCAAGTAATTCAGCTCCAACTCGTTTGATGGCACCATCAGTCTCACCTGGGGTCACCCCGATCTGTCCGACCTCACCGTTTTGCCAAACTCTTTCCCTACTGTAATACTTTAAAATTTTAAATTTTGAGTGAAATTCTCCGTTGTCGTGTTCAATTAGAGAGCGTGTACAAGTGCCTGCACCTCTGCGCTCTTAAATCGATTTGTGGATACAGATTCTGAGAATAAAAATCACTCATTACCATACAATTAAACGCAGCTTCTCAGATGGCCAAAATGCATGTTTATTTTTTACGCCCCTCTTAACGGCAGCATTTATCAGGTATTATATTATTTTTGATTGCCATTAAGAGTTATATTGTTAATTCAGAGAGCAATTTTTTTTATAGAATATAATCTAAAAATTTTCCTTCTACTCGTCTCCTTACTCGGAGTTCATTTGCTACAGCAACTCCACTCATACACAGTGTATATATATGTGTGTCTATGTTTGTCATGTTGTTTTACGTCTGTAATAATCCAGTATATAATGAGAGTTAATCACGCAGAGGAAGGAACATCTTGGGTCAAATGTTATTGATTGACTGACGATGCTCCTCATTTGCTTCGCCTGTCTGTTTTCTGCCAGTTTAATGTCAGTTCACATGATGGCTGCGGTTGGGTGGTCACTGCAAGAGCACGGATAATAATCTCTCGTTCTTTTATTTTAATACGTGATACACAGGGTTTTCATCCTAGTACCTACCTGTACATCCATAAAACCTAGTTGCCTAAGTCTTTTCTGTATCTTGTCCAGGTAGTGAGGACAACTGCATGTTGATTTCAGTGGTGATATTCAGAATGTTGTGTGAACATACATGATTTTGCTAAATTATAATTTATGTATTTCCCTGGTAATAATCCTCGAGGGGGGCAGGGTGCGAATTACGGCCGGGGATGGGGAGACAATCCCCCTCTGGAATGTATTTATCCTTGGCTGCTAACTAGAATTCACTATCCCAGAGGGGATCATATTTCCCCCCCTCTAACACGTATTGCTTTCTTTTCAAGAACTTATAATGAGACTGATGAGGTTGTGTATTCTAGTTATCAAAACAATCCAAACATACGTACATGTCTAATGAAAAAATACGTTGTGTGTAGACAAAGCTTTAAGTACTGGTGTTACAACTTGTACTTCCAAAAAGTCACATTACAAAACCACTGACCACAGTAAAATAGTACAAAATAGTTGATCACACAATAGAGGAAAGTATCCAAATTTCGCCTAGCAGCCTAATTTCACCCACGCATGTTTTTCAGTTAGTATGAGTGAAATTATTGCAGTCGATCGTCACGTCCGAAGTAACGCACTAACAGTGATCTCTGAAGATTTGAAGGCTGTAGTATGTCTCATGGTCGTTTGTAGTCTTTCTCCTTGTTGGAGTTTTGCAGTGATTCTCACGTTGTCTAAGAGCTTCAGCAACTATAAACATACTTCGTGAATGATAATTGAGCTATAATATACATTGTTAGGTTTGGCGGCGAAAAGTTTCACCCAGCTGATGAGTCCAAATATCCAATTCCTAAATTTAACACGATGCATTGTAGAACGTGAAGAAAGTGAATTGATTTAGAAGAGCAGAGAACAAGCTGCAATTCAATGAAAACCGCACAATTTGCTATTTGACAATTATATTGTCACATCTATTAATTTGTCACTTCTATATATTGTCAGCGAGAGAAATTTGAAAAGAGACAAATAAACAACTTCGTAGAAGCAAAGCTAAAGGACTTTATTTATCAAGCAAAGATGGCAAAGGAGACCAGTGTAGTTATACAGCAACAAGCACCAAATCTATCACTTATTACGACACAGGGTGTCCCATTAATGAAGGACTGTACTCCAGGGAAACAAGGATGAGAAGTGTGTTACATGTAGAAAATGCCACATTTAGTTCCATGAAAGCTGTGTTGGTAAAGAAGCAAATGATCCACTTTACCCTGTGCTATTTGGCTGCAATAACTAGAGAGTGGTTTAAGGATAAAATCTGCTTCTCCAAATTTCGTGTTTTGAACTTACAATGAATCACAGTTTTTTTCTATGTACAGCTTTTCTTTAGTTTAGAAAAGTGACACTCGTATTTTATGCATAATAACAGGTATAATTGTTCATAGTATTCCACTTTATGACGTAAGTGGATTTCTTGGCTGTGTTTACTTTTAATGTTTCAGTCATTGTTGCTATTTGTGTGACAGCAGGCAGTAGGCGAAATTTGTACTCATTTTTTCAAAAAAGCTAGTTTTGTCTTGTTGTGGATAATAGCTTACATTATTTCTCTTATTGTATGGATGAAATTCTTGTTGAATCACATTTGTACTTAACGTTTGTAAACGTTAATGAAATGGCCACATTCTTGTTATGAGAATTACAAGATTTTATGAGCATCCAAAAAAGAAGTGTGAAAAATGTGAATACTTCCCTCTAAGTGTGGTAATTTTACAGAAATAAAAACCAAAAAGGCCGAGAGCCCTATCAAAAATAACACTTGGATGTTCGGATATAGCCTGGGAATTGATTAAGGCTGTCGCAAGAGTTATGGAAAAGTGCATTCTGGTCTCTGGGGGACAAAACCTGAAGAAACCCTGATATTTAATTTATGAACTTAATATTAATTTGTACCTCTCAATCGCTAAAAGCAGTGAAAGTCTAGAGTAGATTCAATTATATGCATTCTGTACTTTTCAACAGTACTAAAACTAGCGTTTCGCTAGCGAGAATAAGCATGGCAGGAAGATGTAAACCGTGTAATCTATTCATCACAATGCATTATTCGGAGTGAGGAGCCAGAGTCTTGCCTTACAAATAAGAATACCCTTGAAAATCTTCCTATCATATACAGTCAAGCGATACGTAGCTTTCATAGAGGAATAGCTCTCTTATTGAAAATTGTCCTGTATTTCATATCAAGCGTTAACGTGGTATATATTGGACAGAAGGAAGAGTACCAACTATATTTAAAACTGTTTATTACGTACATAATTATTAAATTTCAAAATTCATATCCTGGGGATGGCAAAAGTGTTGCCAATCTTTTAGAAAAGGGAGCACTGTGGATAAATAATTATTCATTGTAGAGAGAAGGGGACGGTTTACAATTTCCAAGGGAATATTGCAGTAAATCATACAGTGTCGAATCTCGGAAGAAGAGCAATTTTCCAAAGAGAAGTTGAATCTTAGATCCCAGATTATAATATCATGTTTTGTCATTGATATTCTAGTAAGTTAAGTTAAAAGTAAACAATGCCAAGTACTTTATCCCTCCCTGG
>JAGDQP010061274.1:0-12067 GCA_022664845.1 Lepisma saccharinum
TTCTACACAGAATTGTACTACTCCGAGGAAGAACTAGGAAATGAAGATTCAGAAGAAATTGATGTTGATGTCCCAGACGTAATGAAAGAAGAAGTGGATAAAGTACTTCGAGGGATGAAGAACGGAAAATCACCAGGAGAAGATGGACTCACAGCAGAGATGTTTAAATGGGGAGGTGAAAAGATGAAAGAGGAAGTTGCTAAATTATTCTCGATGTGCTTGAGGAAGAGAGAAATACCCAGAAGTTGGAACAATGCCGTTATCATTTTGTTGTACAAGAAAGGGGACAAAGAACGCGTAGAAAACTACAGACCAATTAGTTTACTGTCAGTCCTATACAAAATGTTCACCAAAGTTATTTTGAATCGTATTGAACAGGAATTGGATTTTAATCAGGGAAGGGAACAAGCCGGATTTCGTCGTGGATTTAGCACAATGGACCACATACAAACATTGAATGAAGTTATGGAAAGGACTAATGAATATGAACTTCCATTATGTTTGGGATTCATAGATTTTGAAAAGGCTTTCGATTCGGTCTCCTTGTCAGCAGTACTTAAATCACTTGAACATCAAGGCATCGAAAGTGCATACATCAAGTTACTGCGAAACATTTACTCGACTGCCACTTCTGTCATTAGGCTGCATCAAGACAGTGAAAAATTTAAAGTTGGAAAAGGGGTAAGGCAAGGAGATTCAATTTCTCCGAAACTGTTTTGTGCGGTCCTGGAGAGAGTGTTCCAGAATTTAAACTGGGATGAAGTTGGAATTAAAATTAATGGCGAATATCTTCATCATTTACGGTTCGCTGATGATATAGTCCTGTTTGCTTCAAGTGCAGAAGAACTACAAACCAGAATGGAAGAACTGAGTAACGAGAGTTCGAAAATCGGCCTTAAAATGAACTTAAGTAAAACAAAAGTAATGTACAACCAACATGCTGCAAAGAAGGAAGTGAAGATTAACGGAGAGACAATAGGCATAGTTGATGAGTATGTTTACCTAGGCCAGCTTAAAACATCGAGTGCAAAGTTGACTGATGAAATAAATAGAAGATGTAAAATGGCGTGGAGTTCTTTTGGAAGACTACACTTTATTTTCAAAAGCAAACTTCCAATGTGTCTGAAGCGTAAAGTTTATAATCAATGTGTCTTACCTGTAATGATGTACGGCTGCGAAACTTGGACATTGAATGCGCAAACGACTCAAAGATTGAGAGTCACACAAAGAGCAATGGAGAGGTGCATGCTAGGAATAACCAGGAGGGACAGGAAGAGAAATGAATGGATTCGCGCACAAACAAAGGTAGAGGATGTAATCAAGACTGCGAAGAAGATGAAGTGGAGATGGGCCGGTCACATAGCTAGACGAACAGATGGAAGGTGGACGACAAATGTACTACAGTGGATTCCTAGAGAAAAGAAACGACCGAGACGACGTCCAAATGTAAGATGGGTAGATGAAATCAAGCGTTTTTCAGGAGCTACATGGATGAGGATATCAGCAGACCGAGATATGTGTAAAGAAAAGGGGGAGGCCTTCATCCAGCAGTGGATAGAAAACGGCTGAATATGATGATGATGATGATGATATATATATATTGTGTAAATATTAAAAAAAACTTGTAATGTTCATGTAACATTGAAACCAATAAAAACATGAAAAATAATATTAGGCCTACAATTTTGGAAAACGTGCGTGCAAGTGCTATAGAACTACAGTATATGGTATGAAGTAAAACAAAAGTGTTTCAAAGACTTCATTTTGAGCTGGGAGAGAGATGATGATGGGTATTCTTCCCGAAGGTCCCTGGAGAAGGTGAACCTATGGTGGTTTGCCATTACCTTCCAATCCGATGAAGATGACATCCTAAGAACGGAACCTCAATTAAGTTTAACGTGGGTTCCGAATCACTTGTGTCCCCATTGGGAATCAAACCCGGGACCCATTGATTATAATGCAGCGAGCGTTACCACTCACCCACAGGGGACAGATGGGGGAGAGATAAACACACACACATTTGTTTACACCTGTTAACTGCTGGTTTTCTGTATACAGATATTCGTGAAGGTAAGAATCAGATTTTCATTTTATTTGCAAGTAAATAACATTTTTATGTAATGAATTCTTTATGGCATTCAAAATGCTTTTTTTTTTTTTTTTTTTTTTAGTTCCTTAAAACGATTGTGTACACTTAACTCGTTCAAATAAATAGCCTGATAATAATAAACAGGAAAATACAGATGACCACATCACCATTTGCATAGTCTAAAATGGACCCATCATTTCAACGTGTACAGGACCAGAAACGGAGTGCGGGGGGAGGGGGTGTGGTTGGGCGGAGATATTCGGTTCCATCAGCGACCACAAGTGGTGTAGTTGCAGAAACCTCGTAGCTGCAGGTCAGTGACGCACAGGAAGATCAATGTCACAGGCGTCACGAGACAGCCAGGCCTCTTTGAAACCTGTTTCTCTCGCGATTACCTAACTGTTCATACCTGTTTGTAGTGAGTCCTCTCCTGTGGAGTCATCTCCAAAATGATAGTTATCTCTTGCTCAGTGTGTATGTTTGCATGTTAAAATAAGAAGCTCTTTCAAAATAGTCAAAAATATGCATCAATAATAGAGGACATTGCCGGAAGAAGGGCACATCGATCAAAAACGCATTTTCGGTAAACAGCTGGTAAAGATTGAGGTTCAATATTACCCAGAAATCTTTGAAACAATATTTATGTCGATGACATCAGTATAAAGAGCATAGAATCAGGTTTGAAAACTGTTAACTGACCTGATAGAATTCAAAGTTTGCCCGGGTTCGATTCCCGGTGGGGGCTCAAAATTTCGGTGTTGACCCAGCATCGTGAGGACAACTTAAAAGACAGTGGCTATCACAGTTGAGAGCTTCGGCTCTCCTCTCCCAACGAGTCTGGTCAGCGTGGGAGCAGTAGACCACCTCCTCCCTCCGGGAGAGGCCTCATCCAGTAGTAGATTGAATATGGTTGTGAATTATTATTATTATATTGAAAATTGTGAATGCATGTTATGTGCCCTTCTTCCGGCAATCAAAGATTAAATGGAGATTAGGTTGAAGGAAGAAAGCACAAACAATTCTAAGCACAGTATTCAATACAAAAAGAACATTGAAAGGCAAAAAATAATAGTTTTTTTAAATTACCTCAGCAAATATTTGTTCTAATCTCTTCGTTCTTGAGACTGAAATATAAAAAAAATCAATCTGCAAGAGTTAGTATGTCGCACCTAAAAATACCAAGGTTTTGGAAACCCAGTACACAGCCTAAACGGAGCTAGAAAAACGAAATTTGGAATGACGAAACATCATCATTAGTAGATTAAGAAATATTATATAACGTTGAAAAAGTCGCCATCTTGGATCCAAAATGGCCGCCAAAATGAATTTTTCATTGAACACACAGCCTAAACGACTGGAGATAGAAAAACGAAATTTGCTATGACGGTACATCATTACCAGAAAGTTACCGAAATGTTACAAAATGTCTCCAAAGAGGCCATCTTGGATCCAAAATGGCGGACCCCAGAAATTCATTTTCAAACTCGTTTGAGCTAGAGATACGGAATTGGGCATAAAGGTGTATTATCAAGAGTAGTTTAGGAAAATATTACATTTAAAAAAAAAGTCACCACCTTGGATTCAAAATGGCCGCCAGAAAACATTTTCAACATAGTTTGCGCTAGAAATACGAAATTTGGCATAAAGGTGCATTATGAAGAATAGTTTAGGAAAATATTGCAACATTTTGAAAATTCGCCATCTTGGATTCAAAGTGGCCACCCAAAAACATTTTAAACACCGTTCTAGCTATGGCACTAATTTCTCCCATTCACTTGGAATCGAAAAGAATTCATTTATTTCCGGCGACGGGCTAATTCACTTGTTTTTATATCTGATCTCACTAGACCAATGTTTCTGTCGCACTGTTTATGATTGGCCTCGGACGGAAACATGTGAAGAAGTTATACATAAAACACATTGCTGAACCATGAACAAAACTTGATCATTGTCGAGTTGAGGTTTTTGTTCTCCAGCAGGATCCGAAAGCAAGACGACAGTTTTTATTTGCGGAATCTTTACATGTTTATTTCTACCAAGCTAACGAATAGAGAGATATTGAGTTAAAAATAAATAAATGGCAGACCGTTTAAAGCGATTGCCGAAAAAAGGATACATACTCCACTTAGGTCTATGTGCCCGTCTTCCGGCAATGTCCTCAATTGGTTTCACGTTGGAAAAAAGATCAGGGTTGTGGCGACTTACAATGTACGGAAGTACCTTACTGTAATGTGATTCTTATGTTGATCAGATAACAAGGGTAGATAACTAATATTTTATTAATATATTAAGATCATTACATGGTAAGAATCATGGGTGAAACGAACTTAAAATGGTTTACGTCAGTTTTCACGGTAGCTGCCATCTAGTGAGTTTCACGGAACTAAACAAATGGTTAAATGACTCAGAAGTTTAAATTATAAAACAATAAACAAAAATGAATTAACTTTAGCATAACATTTTGTAGATTAATTGTGCCATCATTCTTTAATACGTTAAAAGTGATACGCACCACTAGGATGCTATATACTTTGATAACCAAACAAATAAACTCACGAAGTGAGCCTCGTTTAATGCTTTACTTGTGTTTCGAGACGTGTGTCTTACTAATATTACAAGATAACCATCATAAGCTGATGCTGGTTAAATTTCAACTCCCTCGTTATTTGTTTTACATTACTAAAACTATCCCGGTTAACGTTACCCATGATACGTTGTTAGTAATGTAAACAAGACATAACGGTGCAGATTTCTTCGTGCTATGTTAAATTCAGTGTCCATTAAAACTTTCCCCAATATTACTCTTGGCTTCGTCAGGGGTAACTACTCCAATGTAAGTTACCAGTGAAAAATAATTTTGGGGAATTACTAACGCGTAAGGGCTGATTTTCATGAAAGCTTGCGTTCCTTGCGATTTAGATGAGTAGCCAATTGAACTACGTGTTGCACGTAAAAGACGTAATAGCGGACCTTAAAACACGTGATTCAATTGGCTACTCACTCAATTCGCAAGCAACGCAAGCTTTCATTAAAATCAGCCATAAATCGTTCATTTAAAAAATCGAGTTTGAAGAGACTCGTACTGCATATAGCGCGTTGTGTTAATAGTATTCGTAAACCGTACGGCATATTCCAAGGATATGCCACGAATATCCCAGTGGTGATGTGAGGACATCTTATGTCATTGTAAACTGTACGGAAATGAAGATTTTATCAGATTTTAGCCTGTACGGATATGTGCTGTACAGATCTGTGTCAGATTCGTCAAACACATATTGTACAAATTTTGCTTCCAATATATGCTGATAAAATTAGGATTCAATTTCATATTGCACTTCTTCAATGAAAATATAGGTGGCCTGGTGCTATTTCGTTCAAGGGGTCATATCGATTTAATTTGCGGAGGAGCGGTATAACAGTTTCGAGGACCGGCGGTTGAAAACCACTGGACTAAAGTACCATTGGGGAAAGATAATCTCTCAACCCATGACGGTTTTCATATGTTTTTTCCTTCTGCATGTATCCCCGGGTTACCCTATATCGAGAAAAGTGACGAGTTTCACTACGTTCTTCGTAGCTTGTTTTGTTAGAGATATAGGCTTTCATCGACACGATTGGTTCCATTTCTTCTCTCGTCAGACTTCAATATTAATGCACGTTCAATAACAAAAAGAGTAAGTAGTTCGTTCGCCTCTTTGTAGTGTACAGTGTATGTTAGCCCCAAGTGAATTCCGGTTTGGCAGCTCTTTGGATTTCGACATTCCCGATTTCCAACTAATCGAAATTCCGAACTATTGGCATTCCAACATTTCGGAATTCCGAAGTTTCAGCGTTCCGAAAATTCTGCCATTACAGAATTCCGAAGTTTCAACATTCCGAGATTCCTATTTTGTAGAATTCGGACTATCTGACATTCTAGAATTCCAAACTTTCGGTATTCGGAATTCCAAAGTTTCAGCATTTCGAGATACCGACATTCCACAATTCCGAAGCTTCAGCGTTCCCAGATTCTGACAGTTCAGAATTCTTAAGTTTGAGCATTCCGAGATTCTGACATTTCGGAATCACAAAGCTGGTATTCCATTTCAGTTCCAGAATTCCGAACACGCCTAGTGTAGCTATTTAAAAAAAAAGGGGGGGGGGGGGCTCCACCAGACAAAGGCAGATTGCTGAACTAATAGCTGATTTTTTGTCTATTCATAAATGAAACAGTAAACTCAACTCCCTTTGTTATTCTTTCATTCTTCTCAAACAGCTTCATGAGTAAACAATGAAAGAAATGAAACATTGCTGGAATTTCTTCTTTTGACCTCAATCATAAATCTACCAACACTTTCACTTCGTATCGTTAGCGCGATTTAACTGAATATAATAAATGATAAAATGTCAAATTAGCAAGAAAGTTCTGGCATGAATTATGCGTTTTCTTGACTGAATGGTTTACTCAAAAATACAAAATGCATATTTCACACGCCCCGAGTGCAGAAGGATTTAAATGCAACCAGGAAATATTGTCGAAGTAATATTAGTTCACCTACTTTGTGAAAACTTCCGTTTCCCCGTTGTTAAGTTTTCTGCTGGTAAAGAAATGTGCGAAATTTAGAAAGGACAACTTACTTTCTTCCAATCCAGAGGTGATTAATCATAATACAATTATATGAGCCTTTATCTACTTAACGAATCTGTATGAAAATTACAGATCTTCTACCACGGTTGAGCCTATAGTGAGAAAAAAGGGAAATGGTTGTTGCCGGAACATGGTTTGTCTCTTATCAGTTACGCTTGACAACAACAAGTCAAAAAAAGCAGTTTACAAACAGATGATGTTGATGATGATGCTGCTGCTTTGGTATCTTGTTGTTTTCTTCTTAATTGTATGCGAAAGCTTTGAATTGAGGAGTCTGATGAAGTCTTGCCTGTAGGTGCTGTAGAAAATGTTCGTGTGGGAAGTTGATTGTATGCAGATGAAGTACTGTTATTATCACATCGTCTGACAGCGATTTGTGGCATTATATCACACTGCAGTTATAGCAGTTCCTGAGAAACTACCAATTGGTGTAATTCGGCTGTCTAGTAAGTATGTTCCGAAAATATTAACATTCATGTTTCGTGTTCAGAGCTTCAGCATTAGCCATGGCCAGTGGCGGCTCATCAGGTGAAGTTAGGGAAGTTCAACTTCACTTATTATTTTGACATGCATTACCTAAATAGACATTAATAAGTATTAATTGGGACAGAAAGTCAGTCAACCAACGTTCTAACCAGTTTCTCTTTCTCTTCTTTATTGTCTCCAGGATTATTCGTCTCTCGCTTCTCTTCAGTACTTGTTCGTTTCGCTTCTTCTGTATCCAGTTGATTTTTTCGCATTCTTCTCCATATCCACATTTGAAAGGCTTTTAAATTTCTTCTTCACTATTTCGTAGAGTCCACGTTTCTGATAGTAACATGTTTATAAGACGTTTCTGCCTATACAAAATTCTTGTTTACAATTGATTCGTAGTTTCCAACACCTAATTTTAGGAGACTATTAGTAGACGCAAAATGTCCTCTACGTCGGTCTCTTTATATCGCAGGCTAGCTCTCAACCAAACCAAGCAGAGAGAAACTGATTTCAGATTTCTGTTCATTGATATCGCGGCAGATTCTTTTCATTTGGTTAATTTCCCCAGTTAAAGAGTTCATGGTAGTTTCTTCATACACACTTCAGTCAGTACGTTGTCCACTCTTAATATGAACTTATCGTCTTTTTTTAAAAATAGAATCTCAATATTAAGATGATCCTAAAGAATTTCACAACCTCTACATTTCACAATAAGCAAGTATTCTACGCCGAACTACTTTTTTTTGTGTCGAAGTCACTTGCCCTGTGACATCTTATGCCTTTCTTGCCTCCCCGGAAATTTCTTGTACAGGACTTCTACTTACTCCACAAGCAGGGATTCTGCCAGACCCCCTCCTCCAATGAGGGTGTCAGCCCCACAAATTCTCGAGTACACATTGCATCTTCTACTATTCATAATCTATAGAACACCTTCAAAACTCTACTTACACCCAAGACCAATGGTAGCTTTAGGGGAAAGGTGGCAAATGGAGAGCGAGTAGGTAATGGGGAACATCCCATTTAAAAATTATTTGTGATCTTGTGGTTCATCAAATTTGACAGGTGAAAGGCAGGTACGCCCGCCCGGGGGGAGGGCAGCGCTAGGGGAAGAAAGTTAACTTGTAATTAGTAGTGACCTCTGATTGGTCGAAAGAAGAGACGATTTCCTTTCTTTATTAAGTAATTTTTCTATATTCAGTTGTAGAGTGTAGTCTGAGGAAGGAAGTGGTATACTTCCGAAACTTACTTTTAAAGTTATTTTTGTTATTAAAGAATATCAGCCCTGTCAGAAAGCTTTATTTTTCTTTATTCAAGATGGATACAAGGCCATATTGTCATAACAAAACAAAGAAAACAAGCAACCAGCTGCGTATTCTCCATGAATGCAAGCCTTCGGGTTCTAGTTAATTTATTTTATTATTTTCCAAGTAGAAAACGGAAAAGATTTGGAGAAATAACGAAACTTCACAAGTTCACATGATATCCTAGACCAGAATAATACGAAATACGAAAGCTGGCAGTAAGTAGTTTAGTAAACTGTTCACGTGTGGCGCTGTAGTATTCTCACCTATGTTTGTGGGCATCTACTCAAGATCTTTGTCGTCCGCTTGCCTGTAAGCGTGTGTTTTATTGGTTGAAAGACGCGGGAGAAATTCAAAATGTATGCAACGCTAAAAGTTGCATTCAGCATGGTTGCCATCTAGATTCTAGATGAGAGAGTGTGTGTTGCAGCGCAGTCAACTATTTTTCGCTTTTCATCTCGAAAAGGATAAAAGTTATGAAGTCCTTAGTGTCAGCTGTAATTTCCGTGAGCGGCAAGAGATGATCATTTTTGTTTCAAATCCTTTCTTGCTCTCTGTGTCTTGTGTATATCTGCCGCGCCATCCTATTCTTTTTCTGTATGAAAATATAATTTACCACAAAAACGAGAAGAAATTATCACCTTTTTGGTTCCAGTTTTCGCATGAAAACTGGCATTCGATTGAAACACTTGTAAATCACCTGTGAAACTACCGTGTGTCGAACTTCGTTACTCGAGGTCTATGACAGTAAGAAAGAGGGAATTGCAAATTTGTAAAGAGCAATTAGATGGAAGTTATCTCTAATTCCCATACATAATTCTTTCTAATAATAATAATAATAATAATAATAGTAATAACATTGCATGCCCAACCTCAAAAATCAGGATACGCCACTGCAAGCAACCAACCAACAACAAAACGTAACGATGTACAATAAAGATGAAAATTTCAGTTAATGTATAGGCGGAACATGATGTTTTCACTAGAGCAGAGGGAAAGAAACAGAAACTAATACTATTTCCAGAATTGCCGTTATAGCCAAACACATCCGCAACTTTCATTGAGGTGAAGCGTCACGACTCGTTGAGAACTATAGTAGAGGAGGAATAAATGATTCTCATCAGTTTTCCAAAAACAGAGAAAAGGTACTATTTTCGAGGGTGTGGTTTCGGAATAGTGGGGTAAAGGGGCTGGAGCCAAACGTTCAAAGTTGGAAAAGCGGAAGAGATGTTACATTTCCGTTTTCCTCCTCCTCTGTCCCTTCTTGTGTGCTGGTGAGTACGGTTAGCTATTTAAGCCTCCATTTTTGATAGTAGTAGAGAGAGCATTTTCTCACGCGACTTGACTCACCTTACAAATGACGTGTGTCTTACACAACCAATGAATGAAGTGGAATTTGGCGTTAGTGCATACGATGTATACGAAAATGTCACCATAGTGAAACCAGGCTCGTAGAGAACCGAGATGGAACCCATGGCTAGTCCCTTAGTGGCTGGCTGGCCTTCTTCCTAAAGTATAAGTGGCAAAAATGCGCGAGTGTATTGTTTGAGGCATAGTTAATAGATAAAAGGAAGCATAAATAAATGAGTACCAAACTTGTAGTGTTGTACTTGCTCGCTAGGGATCGCCTCATGTCGAGTCCAACCCAACGAACGACTTCCCGAACGAATAAGGTCTCTAACAAAAACGTAAATCTATGGAAAGAATGTGTAATATGTTATTGATATCATAGTGACACTAATAAATTATGATTTTCTAATTTATGATCCGAAACAAGATTTTCGTATTCTATTTTTCGATATTACCCCCGAAATCCAGCCATGCTTGCCACTTTCTCTCGACGGGATTCAGTATAAATATTCGGCTTGACACTTCAAGTTGATGGTTTAGGCTATCAGTACATCAAATTTCATTTTTTAAAGACAATATTTGACAAATCTTTTTACGTAACTAAACTTTCTGCGTTTTAACGTGTTATAATTAAAACTTAAATATTGTCTCGATTTTAACAATAAACGGAGACTTACTAGGTGACAATGAATGCACTTTCTTTTCTTCTACAAAAAAGTTTTTGAAACAACTGTTTGATGTTACTGAAGTAAACATGGGGGCAAACAAGAAACATACGTTAATTTTCAGATGTGCTCACAATTGATTACAGAAAAAAAGACAAAAAAAAAAAAAGACAAATTCTCATGTGTTTTGGGACAAGTTCGTTAGTTGTTGAAGATGTTATTTAGAAAATACGCGCATCATTAAAGGCGTGCAAAGGAACAAACAAAACCGGTTAGAATGTTCGTCGACAGTATCAATGACATTTTCAAGAATTTTTAATACCTTTTTTGTGTTTAAAGTAATTGATGTCTTTTACACCATCTGAAGCTTTTTTTGTTACATCACGCTTCCATTTTGCTTAATTATGGTTCACACACTCAAAAAAGCTCTCGTTGAATGTGGTGTTTGATAGATCATTTATTATTTTTTTTAAAAAGGATGAAAATTTACACGTGTCAGGAATTCTGTGACGTAAGATACGATAGAAGATATTAAGGAAGCAGAAAAGTTTGTCTTTTCAGAGAGAGTGATGATTCAAGCTTGGTTTTCATGACGTCAGAATCCTCATTTTCATCCTAGCCTGGTTATGCTAGGGTGGTATTATCATATTCAGATAAACTCTCAGTTTAGTAGCTACACTGAAAAAAATTGCTGTGTTATTTCAACACTTCTCGGTGTCTTAGAGCGACCATAGTTCTTGTGTTAAATCAACACCGTTTGTTGTGTTTTCAGTGATTCAACATCGTGATAGTCAGTACTTTCCATTTTGTTGAATCAGCATTGATAACACGTCCATTGTGATGAATCACAAAAACAAGCACTATCGGACATCGAAAAGTGTTCCATTAACACAGCCATTTTATTATTATTATGATTGCGGTGTACGCCCTACTAGTTGCTACCAACAGGGCGGTACAACCTCTCAAATTAGTAATGATTTGGTGGACTAGTTCTTTACACCCTTCCCTTTAATTAAAATATTTTATAAAGGAGTACTGCGCATAAGGGCCGTTTCTGCCTTTCAACCGATTTTAAGGAAATTTTGCATGTAATAACTATATGAGAGTTCCAATAATCCAAATCCTATGTCCATACCACTTCTGGTTATCACGGAAAGCGCGTCCCGAAGTGACCACAGCCGGATTATATTTTTTATAGTTTGTTCAAAGTAAATTATGATATCTCCGGAATGTCTTAACCGATCAAATCCAAATTTCATTTAGAAAGCACCAATATAATGAGAATGTTGCCGTTTAAACCGAGAGGCTATATCTTTAACCGTTTTGGAGATAAAAATTAATTTTCTTATGTAAACGTTCAATTTTACTTATAAAAAATGCACCTTTCTCAGGAAACTTTGTGTTATTTAACCATCAACCCCCACTAGTAGATACTTCGCTCAAATTATCTTCATGTAATGTAGAAGAACACACACACACACACACACACACACACACACACACACACACACATATATATATATATATATATATATATATATATATATATATATATATATAT
>JAGDQP010061275.1:0-12067 GCA_022664845.1 Lepisma saccharinum
TTTGCTGTTTAAAGCTTCATCGCTCCTTTCATACCATTAATTAAACACATTATCTACTCTAATGGCGTTCACAAACTGGTTGTGCCAACTTGTCTTTCAAGCTGAAACGTTTAATTGTTGAGCGTGCTCCAAACATGCTTTGCCGTGTAACATACAGTAGGACTACTGCAAACAAATACTTAACAAGCAAGAGCAAAGTGGCTGTCAGCCACTATCGAGCACTGTCGAACTAACTTGTTACTTATGTTCGGGACACTGCCTGTACTCATATCTCATAATACTGGTTTCATCTGAATTGGCCAGTTGAGATATCTGTCCAGCGCTCGTGGTCCTTTGAGCTTCAATATGAACTGTATATAGATGTCGACAAGTTAATCGTCCTCGTTCAGAAAACCTGTGATTGATTATTATTTATAATCATTATAATTATATATTTTATAATGAATGTGATAATACATATGATTTATCTATATAAAAATAATTCAATGTCGGTGTGTTTATTTCAACACTACACAATTCCACACCCCTTTACGGATTGGAACAAAATTAGGCACAATGAAAGGTGTCTGGAGAAAACAAGGGATGTCACAAAACAGGTTTATTGAGAAAATTAAGTTTTAATTTCTTCATCTCTTAATATTTAAACGGTTCAACAAATATGTAATCTGTGGTAATTTATGAATGGTTTTCCTTCCTTCTTTCGGGTCATTCGACGTGAATTCAACACATCTTGTCTACATTACCCTCTCAAATTTCTATGATTTTTGGTTTATTGCTAATGCTCGTTGAGAATATTAAAAATTATTCTTTTATTTAGATTTTTGGCGCACTGGTTTTTGTTCTATAAAAGTTAGAAAAGTCAAATGTCCCGTGTTTTTGGTTTACAAAATTACTTATTACTCATCAATGGTTGGTGCGATAGAGCTCGGAGAGCACTCATTTTACAGCTCTTGTAATACGCTTTCATTTGATATGACACTTGACAGGGTTACACAAAATTGTGTATCCCAAAAATCATCAAATTTTATTTTCTCAAAATTGGACATCTCGATTTTTTTTTTTTTTTTGTCATGCCTCCCTACAGCTACCATGAAAATTGTAATTTGGGGCGATAATGGGATCGTGAAATATAAAATATTTTCTTTATATGCCTGGGGAGGAAAGACACTAATTTGTATTATTTATGACCTTTAACGTTAGGCATCTATGAATCAGTTTGGAATATGACAGGGGAAAGGATGCAGTAAGAAATTGGCCAGAGCTTAAGTTAAAGGTACCAACCCGATATTTGGCTGTTGTGTCTGAGCAAACTCTAGGTCCACATTAACTTTATATTATTATGAACTATTATATAATATGGATGAACACATGCATCCTGTTTGGGCACGTATTATTGGAAACGAAACCCGAATTCGTAACTTCGAAATAGAAACTGAGGACTCGGATATAGTTCTTGGATCCGGGAACCAGTATCTTGAAACCTGGTGCTCGGTTTCAGGATTCAAATCCGGGTACTAACTTCCAAGTATCAAATCCGAATCGTCAGTTTCAAAATTCCAGGATACCAACCCTGGTCGCGTTTTCAAGGTCGAGGTACCCAATTCCAATAATAAGTAATATTTTTAATGTAAACCTGTTGTTTCTCATCAGTCGTACCAGGCAAATATCTAATTAGTACATTGAACTTAAGCTCTGACCAACTTCTTACTGCATCCTTTCCCCTCCCTATCCCAGCCTGAGCCATAGATGCCTAATGCTAAAGGCAAAAAAAATAGTGTGTTTTCCTCCCCAGGCAAATAATGAAAATGTTTTATATCTCACGATCCCTCTCTTGCCCCAAATTACAATTTTCGTGGTAGCTGTAGGGAGGTATGACCAACATATAAGAATAGTTTGATAATTTTCCAGATGTCCTATTTTGAGAAAATCAAATTTGATATTTTCCGGGATACAAAATTTTGTGTAATCTTGTCAATTGCTATATCAAATGACTCCTTGTTAAAAGAGTTGTAAAATGAGCCCACTCCGAGCTCTCTAGCACCGACCATTGCTGAGTAATAAGTAATTTTGTAAACTAAAAACACGGTTTGACTTTTGGAACATACATAGAATAAAAACCAGTGCGTCAAAAACCTGAAAATAAAAATAATATTATTAACGGGCACTAGAAATAAACCAGAAATCATAGAAATCTGAGACGGTGAGCTAGAATTTTGTTAAAAAGTGTGTTGATTGCACATGGAATGTCCCTTTCACAGTTTTGTAGCTCCAATTTTCTCCAATATAATAAGCTACTCAGTACAAAATCGCTAAAAATGAACATCCCTGATTTTCTCCCGATACCCTTACCCTTCATATGTTCGTTAGGATCTAGAACGATTAACTATCACATTTTATGTCACCAAAAGTGTCAGGGTTGAACATTAATTAACAAAAAAAAAAATTAACACGTTTATACGTGTTAATAATATGTAGAAAATTAGAGATGCAGAACTATTAAGTCATTAAATAATGAACGCATGCCGCGTGTTTCTACAAAATCTGATTTTCTTTTGGATACGATACTAAATTACAGTTACTCTAAACATTACGTCAATTAATTAGTCTATTGTACTTTAATATTATATTAAATATTGCACTTTCCTCATACTTTAATAAAGGCTATTTGAAATGACACTAAAATATTTTTGCAAAAATTTATTTGTGTTAACACTATAAGGAAAGTGAAAGAAAGTTATTTACATGTAAAATTAACATATGTGTTACTTTTTATATGAATAAAAGGATGTCATGTATTTTTACCATTATGATACAAAATTTCTAGTAGACAAAGTACGATTTTAAGTATCAAATGCTAATACGTAATAAGAAAATAAGTAATATACCATGTTTAAGAAGAAGTGATACTTACGATATTGTTGAGTGATTCAATATGGTATTTTTATTGACACAAAGTTTGATCTTAACAACTAATGAAAGTAGTTGGTACATTGATTAACTCGGTAATATAGTGGATTTTGATAGAGTAATTTGAATTTGACAGATGATGGATTTTACAGTTATTTACAATTATAAATCTCTACCAATATTAATTAGAGATAAGAAAGAAATAGCAATGATAATTTGCAAGTGCTTCAGTAATTTCTATCAGCAATTCAGGATTGATATTCAAACAAATAATTTGCAAGATAACTCTCGCAGACAACTTAATGCAGATACGGAAATGCTTTGTCTTCCTTCCCTACTTCAGTCTATTCCGGGAATCAGTTTGTAGTTGACAATGAGTCGAAGCGTTGAGGTGAAGAGATGAAGTTGTAGGGTCCAGATGAAGTATGTTGGCGCCGGATAGCCTTTTTTACAGCCAGAAATTGAGATTTGTTATTGTCTTTCTTGCAGACGTTTTTGTAAACAAGATCCCAGCACTTTCTACTACGCATTTTGGTTTCTAAATTGTCCTTGAAGAGGTTTACCAAGATGTTCGCTTTGTTGAAGGAGATCTGCATATTAAAGTTTACAAGACTATATAAATTATATGATTTGATGCATACAAAATGCATTACATTTGGATATTAGATTTAATGCACATTAAATGCATTATTTTATAATAAGATAGTAACAAAACAAAATAGTACATAAATACGAAACTTATACAGTTTGAAGAAAGAGATTTAAGAGTAAATATTGGATTTAAAAAGTTTTATATAACTAACAAATTCTATAGCTAATGGAACTCTCAAGTTCTCCGCAATAACAAATGTTCGCCTATCTATCCTGGGCAACATCAAGCCAGTTCTCATCATGAGCACTTACTTCTCGAAGATCTCTTCTAATATTGTCCTCCCAGCAACATCTCAATCTTCCCAATGGTCTTTTTCCATCCGGTCTTCCAACCAAGATAGAATATAATCTTCGTTTTTCCATCATCCGAGCTACATGGCCTGCCCACCTTAGTCTCGCGATTTCATTATTTTTACAACATATGGTGAATCGTACAGACCGTGGAGTTCTTCATCGTGCAGTCTCCTCCATTCTCCAGTCGTCTCGTCCCGTTTCTGAACATATATCTTTCTCAAAACCTTATTTTCAAACACATGTAAGTTTTTTCTTCATCTGCTAGGGCCGTACTCCAACTTTCAAAACCGTAAAGTATTACTGACAAAATAACCGTTCTGTATATTTTCATTTTCAATTTCCTTGATATTAATCGTGATGTTAGGAGTTTTTGAACTGAATAGTTCCCGATACTAAGTGACCTTTTATTTCTTCCGTGACCTCATTTTTGCTTGTTACGTATGCTCCCAAGTATTTAAATTTGTTTACTTTCTCTATAACCTCATCTTATGTTTTTATTTCCGTTATTCCCTGTGTTTCGGATTGTTATCGTGGAGTTTGTTTTGTCTATGTTTACCTGACGTATCTCATCGCACGCTTCTGTTAAGAAATTCGTGTTACTTTGTATTGCATCTATATCGTCTCCTATTAAATCTACTTCATCCGCATTGAACGGTTGATTCAAACCAGTCAATGATAGCCCTTTTTTGTCCCCTTACGTAAAGTTAAACAGTAGTGGTGATAAGGCATCACCTTGTTTCAATCCGTTGATAATCTTGAAAGATTATGAGGTCGCTGAGACACATCTTCAATAGCTGAACCAGTTTTTTCGGAATTCCAAATCGTATCAGAATACTGTATAACTTTTCATTTTGATAGAATCAATACGCTTTCTTAAGATCAATGAATAGCTGGTGAACCGTCCCGTTGTATTTCCATTTCTTCTTCAAAATTTGTCTCAACGCAAAAATCTCGTCCAACGTGTATCTCTTTCTTCAAATCCACATTGGTGATCTCCAATTATTTCATCTACGTATACACTTAGAATCAAACATGCAGGGAAGCAAATGAAACAAGAAATACATCAACGTATAGCAGAAATATGGAAACAGGAACGAATGCCAGAAAACTGGAAGACAGGTATAATAGTACCAATTCACAAGAAGGGCGACAAGACAGTACCAATCACAAGAAGGGCTACAAGACAGACTGCGCCAACTACAGATGCATCACACTATTAAACACGACATACAAGATTCTCACAGGAATAATCAATGAAAGACTAAAGAAGTATACGGAGAACATCTTAGGCGAATATCAATGTGGCTTCAGACCAAACCGAGGCTCTACTGATCAACTATTTACATTACAAGAATTCTCAGAAAAACACTTCGAACACGAAATAGATCTGCATACTATTCGTAGACTACAAAAAAGCATTTGACAATGTAGACAGGAAACAGCTCCTCGAAAGGATGCATAACTTCAAAATACCCAGGAAGCTCATCAGACTGACACAAATGACGCTGGAGGAAACACGATCCATGGTGAAAATTGAGGAAGAGAACAGCAGTGAATTTAAATACTATAGAGGAGTAAAACAGGGTTATGCCTTATCTACAACATTATTTATAACCCTACACGCTGCCGCCCAGAAAATAGACAAAAGAGTGACACTCTTCTCGAAATCCAGTCACATCTGTGCATACGCAGATGACATAACAATAATTTCCCGCACTGACACAGAATTAAAAGAAAAATACACAAAATTAGAAAAGAAAGTGAATAAACTGGGCTTAAGACAAATACAAGGAAAACCAAATATATGACAATAACAGCAAACTCAAAAGGTAGGAATTCGAAATCTATCACAATTGAAGGAGAGGAATTTGAAAGAGTCAGTAACTTCAAATACTTGGCCTAAATAGCCACAATATGATAACAGACACCATCAAAGAGAGAATCCAGTTAGACAATAAAGCATTCCATGCTAATATGCACCTCCTAAAGAGTAAAAGTAGAAAAACAAAGCTGAAAGTTTACAGGACATTAATCCGACCAATTGTTACATATGGCTCAGAAACATGGACGCTGACAAAAGGAAATGAGAGATCACTGCGAATATTTGAAAGAAGAATAATCAGGAAAATATATGGACCGGTCAAAGAACAGGATGAATGGAGAATCAGAAACAACGAAGAAATCAATGAGATAATAGAGAATGAAGTCGGAACGCATCAGATGGCTGAGACATGTAATGAGAATGAACGAGGATAGACTTCCCAAAAAAGCTATGGAAGAATGGCTGTACTCCAACAGAAGGAAGGGAAGATCAAGGACCAGATGGCTAGATGATGTCAGAAAGGTTCTGAGGACAATGAACGTTCGGGGATGGACAGAAAACACCAGAAACAGAACCGAATGGAGGCAGATAGTGGAAGAGGCCAAAGCCCACCAAGGGCTGTAGCGCCAGGTGGTAAGGTAAGGTATACCCTTAGGCGTGTTAACAGAATATCATTTAATATTCTGTAACAGGCTGGGCAAATAAGCCAAACGTCATTGTACAAATCTCGTTGGAAGTAACCAGTTTCCGCAATAGTTATTACAGTCCGATTTATCGCCTTTCTTAAAAATTCGGAAATATTATCAATTTTTTCCTTCCTTTGGAAGCTCCTCCTTTCTCCATACAGTAGTTATCAATTAATGTAGCTCCTTGATTAGTGCCGTTCCTTCCGCTTTAATTAATTCGGCTGGAACATTATCTATTAATGGCGATTTGAAAATTTTCAATTTCTTTACCTACTTTTCGATTTCGATCTTGCAAGGTTCGGGTACCCACGGTTCTGCGGTATGGATTTCAAATTCCTCTGCTTGTTCTCCGTTGTGTACTATCATGGCCAAAATTATGTTCACATCACTTTGTTTTACACGATTTTTCTCTAAGCCCAGCAGATAGGCCACCCAACTAACGTTGAGTCGGCGGTGTGTGATTCTGAGAGAGTGTGAGTGAGCGAGCAAGGGTTGGAATTTTCTTTTCTTTAACAGAAAACATTATCACACGTCCTGGGTTCTGAAAAATATATTTATTTCTTGTAGTATGTAGCAAATAATGAAAAACTTAAGAGAGTCCCATTTCAAACAATAAAATAGGAAACCTAACAAAATTTTTATTTTAGGTGGGCTACTAGTTGAAGGGTACTGAAAAGTTTGATTCAAATTCTCCAATAGAAAAGATCCTTACCGAATATGGAGAAACAAAAATGAATTTTAAAACCCATGGTTTCTTTCTTTTTTCTTTCTTAATGAATTCCATAGAACACTAACGTTATGCATGAAAGACAAGAGAAAAGGTCTGTTTCTATCAGTTCTTAAAAATAGGGCACGATGCACGATATTTATGCTTGATAATTTCTGATATTATGTTGTTATTTACGTTATTTTGTATGGGCGTGCCTATGATATTGTGTGTCCGTGCATGTGATAAACATCGAAACGAGTATGCTTTCTTCCGAGCACCGTACCTTATTTGGTAGAACGTTGGTTTCGTATTCGGGAGGACCTCGGTTCGGTACCAGCGGCTGACTGTCCTGACTTAGGTTTTCCCAGCGTTTTCCTCAGTCACGACAGGCATATACCGGGATGGTACACTTCGCATCAAAAATATTGCGACAGCGAACGCCGTCCAGCTAGGAAACCCAAATGGCACCTTCTTATCCCATAATCGTTTCTAGTAAACAGACCCCCTCTTTCTCCTTCCTTCGTCTCGCCCATACTAAAATCGGCAAAAGTCATGAACACGTTTTTATTTAATAGACATGTATTAGTATCGATAAAATGAAAGCGAGACGAATCAATATACATAAGTTGATCAAGGGAGAAATTTAAACATACAATCAAACATTGAAACCGATGGATGTCTGTAAGACAGAGGCAGAGAAATGAGAGAGAGTGAGAAAGAGAGAAGGAGAAATAGAAGAAGAAGAAGTACAGATAAAAAATATGGAATTTAAACGTAGTAAAAAATATTAAGTTCAGTTCCCACAGTATAAAGTTCAGTTCCCACAAATCAAATCTAACAGCAAGAGAGAAGTGATTTTATATTTTTGCAGGGTTATTCGAATATATAAAGGGTGCTTCAAAAATTCATTAAATAACTTTCAAAATGGAGACCAAACTTGGTGGTCAGAATAAATACTTATGATTTCCAGTCAAACTCCAGAGTTTTGATACACATCTAGGATAATGTCAAATGTGTAACACACATTGTTTGTTTGCGCGGGGTTAGTCTGTAAATTCGGTGGGGTTTATTAAACATACTGGTTCGGAATACTTTGTAATCACGGATGCTGCCAGGATTTTCAGATTGGGGCGTGAAGTCAAAATTGGGAGGGTGAACGTAGAGTTTTGCACAGTTTCTATCAACGTTTGTCCGCAATATGTTAAAGTTGGGGGTAGTCTCGAGGATTTGGGCTGACATCCCCTACAGGGGCCGGGGTCTAGCGGAATCACTCATTGTAAAAAAAAAACAGTAGATACTGTAGGCCATGCTGACCCACTGATTAAATTTATACTTGATAACCCGTAGGATGAAGGAGAGATTTTAATTATTTCATTCCGTTTGAACAATGTTTCTTTAAGGGGTGACCAGGACCGGAGATGTGACCCCGAGAACAAGAAAAATACGACGCCGAAATTCCCAGTTAAATAGGGTTTCCAGACCGGGTCAATCGGGTTACCGGGTCACTTATGTTTGGGTCAGGCCGTATCACCGGGTCATCGAAAGTGGCCCGAAATTGGCTCTGGAAGACGCACAAAAGGAGAGAGTGTGTGTAAAGTAAGAGAAAAATAGAGATAAATAGATAGAGAGAAGAAGAAGAGAAAGACGCAGCAAATATACGATAAGAATACAGCAACAAAGAGAGGTAGAGACCAATGAAAAACATGAAAATTAGATTATCATTATGCTAAACAGCTCACGCACTGTTTACTCGGATTCTGACTTCGTAGGTTCTCCATAACCCGGAGATAAATCTGTTTGAATACTTCAGTGTACGCGAAAAGGAAACTGGCTGGTGGGGAATTGAACGTAGGTTTTCAAATTAGAAGTCCCGTACGCTAGCGATACTCCACAGCTGGCTGTACCTAACGCTTGCTTAACATGTTATGGTGTTTCTTTCTAAGAATAATAACATGAAAAGTGCGTATTTCTGATCAATGACGTGTTGTTTACTTTCCTCGTAACCCCCTGAGACTTGATTTGAACTTTCCCAACCAACATTCGCAAATGGTCTTCCTCGCTATAGTGACTTAGTTGCTCCACTCCACAGTCGGAAATATTCTCCGTTTTGTATGAGAAGAGATGATTAGATTATTCACGATTGCTTTGTAAAAAGAATCTTTGGCTTGAACAGGATTTGAACCCATGTTAGCTTGCTTTCGAATTACAATGTCCAGCGCGTTTCCCCTACTCCATTTTGCCAACGGTCTGACCAGCTATGAATAACCAAGTTCAAGTACGAGGAAAATGTAAAATTGAGTATATGTGTTTCATTTTGTCTGTATGTATTGTGTGGTAAGTAAACACATGTGTATGTATGTCCTTTTTGTCATGTCAAATTATGAAATGAATATATTATGGCAGTATTACGAACAAACCCAGCTTAGGATAAGTATTGCCACATTATGATACGATCATTTATTGTCGTTTATTTTAACGTAAACCGGCCTGAACGAATCTAACATCACCAAAAGAAAACTGTCATTAGTAAATCTAGAAATTAAAACTTCAGTTAAAACTTCTAATATACTTCGTCCAATGTGATAAGTTCAACGTAACACAAATTTTAACTTTTGACAGATTGTATTGTAAGTATTATATCGCGCAATCTGAGTCTATTTTGATTTGACCAGTTTCAAAATATCCTGTTCAATTTTTGTGATACATTTTCAGTCACAAGTTAGGCACCCATCGTCCCCATGCCTGGCGCTCTACGGTGCACTCAGGCTCCTATCAAACTGAGTACCAGAGTGCTCTTAGTACTCCTGGGCACCTTGGGAAGGTAAAGTCAGTCCAGCGTGATACTGACCACCCCACCGCACTTCGTACCTTAGGTCGAGATGTGGAGCGCTAACTCCACATCCCCCATGCACCATTCACGGTGCGTGCGAATCGCACAGGGGATAGCTTTTTCTTTACCGTTATTAATTCTTGTAACTGAGAAACAGATGTGTAAAAGCGAAAGTTTTCCAGATATTTCCATGAAATTTACTACAATTGCTCACAAAACCCACTTTCGACACTGAAAATAATTTTGCGAAACAAAATTTTATCCACCTTTTGGTGGTCCAAATTGAAAAGTTAAGTAGATCGAGATCGAGAGATGCTACAATATTTTATAGACATAATACAGCCTTCACGAAAAGGCCAAGAACAATGGAGAAAGACTGATAACTTCCGCGATTTCGAAAACCCTGCACGTACTTTGAACACAAAGACATACACAAATACATATGGGTATCTCCGGACGGCAAAACTCTTAATTAGATCGGTCACGTATTAGTAGACACACCAACACAATGGATGTTAGGTCGTACAGAGGAGCGGAAGGTGACACCGACCATCAATTAGTGATCGCAAAAGTAAGGGAAAAGTTATGCATCGCGAACAGCGAAAACAAGGGGTCAAAACAACTGAAATTTGAAGTTAAACGATTAAATAATCCGAGCATAAAAGCAGATTACCAACTCGAACTCTCAAATAGGTTCGAAATGCTAGCCGACTCGAGTAATAATAATGGTATTAATAATGAAATTGATGTAAGATGTGGGAGGCAATTCGTGAAACAATTAAGAGCGCAGCGAAGGAACGTGTAGGTGAGAAGAAACAACAAAAAAACAAACCTTGGTTTGATGAAGAATGCCTTAAGCTTCATGAGGAACGAAAACAAGCAAGGCAACGATGGCTAAGTAAAAAAAAGTGAAGCAAATACCAACCACTACAGTAACGCGAAACGAGACGCCACACTCGGGTTCAGAAACAAAAAGCGAGAATATCTGACGCAGAAGATTGAGGAGATAGAGAAAAACGGGAAGACAAATAACATACGAGACCTATACAAAGGGGTAAACTCGTTAAGAAAAGGTTACCAGCCGAGGTTAGGAATGATTAGAAATGAACGTGGAAATCTTCAGGCGGATTCGACTAACTTTGTCGATGTGCGGACATTTTATTTAAACAATCTTCTTAATGTATAGAACGGGGAATAAACAGAGGAGTAAGATATCCATACTGCAGAACCGTGGATTCCCGAACCGAGCGAGATCGAGATCGAAATGTCGGTAAAGAAATTGAAAAAATTCAAATCACCAGGAATAGACAATATTCCAGCCCAATTAATTAAAGCGGGAGGAACGGCACCAATCAAGGAACTACATAAATTGAGAAGTGCTATATGGAGAAAGGATTAGCTCCAAAACGAATGTAAAACCTCAATAATAGTTCCGATTTTCAAAAAAGGTGATACATCGGACTGTAATAATTACCGCGGAATCTCATTACTTCCAACCTGTTACAAGGTATTAAGTAATATTCTGTTAACACGCCTAAGTGTAGACGTAGATGAAAGAATTGGAGATCACCAATGTGGATTTAGAAAAAATAGATCCACATTGGACCAGATTTTCGCCTTGAGACAAATTTTCCAGAAGAAATGGGAATACAATGGGACGGTTCATCAGCTATTCATTGATTTCAAGAAAGCATATGATTCTATCAAGAAGGAAGAGTTATACAGTATCCTGATACGATTTGGAATTACGAAAAAAATTGTTCAATTAGTGAAGATGTATCTCAGCGACCCCATAAGCAAAGTACGGATAGGTAATAATATGTCAGATAGTTTCAAGATTCGCAACGGATTGAAACAAGGCGATGCCTTAACACCACTAGTGTTTAACTTTGCGTTAGAATATGCGATTTTAAAAATTAAAGGGGACTAAAAGGGGCTCCCATTGAATGGTTTGAATCAACTGTTTGTATACGCAGATGATGTAGGTTTAATAGGGGACGATATAGATGCACTACAAAACAACACCGATGTCTTAGTAAAAGCGTGCAATAAGATAGGTCTACAGGTAAACATAGATAACACAAAATACATGATAATAAGCCAAAACACAGGGAATGAAGGAGATAAAAACATAAGAACTAGTTATGAGGTCATAGAGAAAGTAAACA
>JAGDQP010061276.1:0-12067 GCA_022664845.1 Lepisma saccharinum
CACAAGGTCAAAATCTCTGATAATTCCGATCCATGCGAGCGCAAAGAGAAAAATACCCTGCCATGTTACCAACACCAATAAATTCAACGTGTTCAATTTGTAATCAAAGTGATTTTTCTCGTTCTTAAACACAGGGGAGTGAAATATGTTCTCTTATAGTAAACGCAAATGTCATCGAAGATCCAGACATCAAAGCGTATATTCGTTCTATGGCTGTTTTCCGTCAGCCCTTAGGAATATAGTAATGGGATGTACGAAGTTCTGACTGCAGCATAAGCAGCCATAAAGTGCATCTAACAATGTATCATTTCTAAGTTTTATACGATAGTTCAAGTTATGAACATTAGTAAACCATCATAAGCATCGCAGAAAGTGTTTGGTACACCGTCAAGGCACATATCTGCCATCCGGATGCTAAGTATTAAGTTTCGGAATCCAGTGCCGCCAGTCTATTTACACTTTTTCTAAGTTCTCTCAGTCACAGCTGAGATAGCAGTTTCTCAAAAGTGTTCATCCCAGCATCCTTTCTGCTGTCATATAAAAAATAAGATAAAAGTATTATCTAACTATGTAGGAAAACATACATATGTAACAGATATTTGTAAAATGATTCTACTGCACACATCAACACGCTTAAGAATTCTAATCATCAGACTGAACTTGTTTACCTAAAAAAATAACGACTTTTTCACTGATAAATTATGATTCTCAAGAACCTAATGACTTTACTCTACAGTGGCCCAAGCATGATAACAGACTATCATATAGAAGCCAAGAATTTTATAGCTGTCAATAGCAACTTGTGGTTTAAAGGGTCTTGTACTTCTCGTTACAAATTCAAGTACTACTTACAATGTATACGATTCCTCTCATACTTGAGAACGTAAACATGGTAGCCCAAAACTTTCCAGTGCAGGCCATAAAATAAAATTAGTAGAAGATACAGATGCTTAAGGTTTCGAGAAATTAGGGTGAAAATAGTGTCAAGATGGCAACACTGAAACGCATAATACATAATGGTGGTAAAACGATCTTCAGCTTTATAACGATAGACAAAACTATACGGATTGCATACTTGCCATCAGCTTTACCAGGCAACTGCCGGAATAGTACCTAGATAAAGTCCCTAGTTTATCTAGGCACCATTCCTATTCCTTTCCACAGAAGAGTGCTCGGCGATGGTCGTCATCCTTTTTAAAACTACCATACTTGTCCATTAATGTTAAATAAATATGTAAAGGTTAAATATTACTATATTTAGTAGTCACAACAGTGACGGGCAAGATGGTGTAGGGGTAACGTGCTCGACTTTTCAGTCACAACACTTATTTTCGTAGTAATTAAAACACCATGGTTTTGCCATGTGCCATTCTTATCTGTAGTAACTTAATTTATTTATGGTCTTTAGGCAACTATGGATCAGGTCACTCTTATGAATAAGAGATACCTAATGCGGGTTTCAAATTGAAAATTTCGCCTTAGATTTCTGCAATCGGCAATCATAGGTGGTATTCTATTGAAAAGTCTTCACCATGCAAGTGACAGGACTATATCTTTCACAGGAAGATACAAGGTTGTGTTTGTTTTCTTTCATTCTTCTGCCAACAAGTGGACGTAAAACATGCCTTGATGACTAATTCTACTATAAATAGCCATACACTACTATCTAATATCATTGTGCCCTAGTTTAAAAGATGAGGAGAAATAAATTGAATTAATCTTCTTTCAAGTATCCCATAGATATGTTATATTTTGCACTACATTTTTATTGTGATTTTGTTTGCTGGTCTGAGGAACATTCCTTTATAATTTGAATATAAAATCCTTCTAGCTTATGTCTTTTGATTCGAAAGTTGCAACAGCTGACAAATTGGACAGCATCTTCCGCTAGATGCATGGCTAAATCACCTTCCTCGTAGCTCATTGCTACACCACAAAATAACGTCTCTGTCACTTTCTCGACTTTTTCATTTCTCTGCTTTCGAGATGTGATGCGATTGTAAAGTCATGGATGTCCCAAATAACGAGGTACAAAATTACTCCCTCGAGAGTAGCGCATGCAAGTCAAACGATATTAGACCACCCCGTTTAACTCAGAAGTAGTAAAAACAAGAGGAAAGAAGACTCTTTAGGAAAACATGCTCAGGTTCACAAATGATACATAAATGTTACGACACAAGCGTTTCAGTACAAAAGCATTACAGGTTTACATCTATATCCATCTAGGAATGCAAGAGAACGCAGGCACAACAACGAATACGTGCAAGAGAAGGGTGTCCCCGGTGGGTGAGTGGTAACACTCGCTGTCTTCTAATCAAGGGGGTCCGGGTTCAATTCCCGGTGGGGACACTAGTGGTGCGGAGCCCACGTTAAATTGTAGGTTCCGTCCTTAGAAGCTTACTAGCTCGTTTAGGAGGTTAATAACAATTCAATTCAACATGCTAGAGAAACAGTACTGTTGTTCATTACTTTAGAGATATTTATTAAGCAAAACATTTTTAAAATCATATTTATTGTCGAGTCAATCCTTGGCAGACTCTTGTATTAGATTCTGACATCAACATCACTTGGTATAATCTACATAATTTTTTTTAAAAAAATGTATCCTTTATTTTCTTTGGAAAATTGTTTCGAAAGACGGTGTTATATTTCGCTTATTTATCCGATAATCTGTTTTTACTTTATAGTCATATTGTCTACAAAGATACACAGATAAGATAAAAATTATTTCTATTTTGTCTCCACTTCAAACATTTCATTTTTTTTTTTACTAAATAGCACAACGCTATCACTTTTAAATCACAAATGAAATAAGATAAAATGTTTCAAGATTTTAAAAATCTCTACATCCAAACCTCAAAGCCAAATGAATTGAAGTGTATATGCAATAACTTTTACCGGGTGATTCAACAAGAACGGGTTAGAACAATCATTATTTCCTTTCTACTGAACAGAATACAAAATGGAACATGCATGGTGAAAGGAAAACTGTTCCTTTTTTTTTCCTGGACACAGTCACAGGCGTTTTGTGTATCAGTTGCCACAGGTGGCTGGATTCGGTTTTTGCAGTTTACTCATGTTCCTCAACAGTGTGGGTTGATACGCTACGTCCTTTACAAAATCCCACAAAAATAAATCACAGGGGTTTAAATCAAGTGACCGTGATGGCTATCACAGTTATTACAGCTTTCTCCATCTGAGAGGCAGCTATTTTGCGTCCACTGACCATTTGAAGTCAAAGGAAATGTGCTGCAGGTGGCGCGCCATGTTAAAAAAAAACGCTCGATGGGTTGCTTTATCAGTATGTACGGTACATCACACACTAACATGCCATAATTATTATCACGGTGAAAATATTCGCATAACTTACGGGACGCTCATGATTTGAACTAGGAGTAGTCGTCAAATTTAATTCCTATATATATAATTGCTAATTATATTTTCTTCGCTCGAATATTTAGAACTAGGGGACACCGTTTCCTCGCATCTCTCTTTCCATCCCTGACTATAATGTGAAAATAACAACTAGAAAGTGTCAATTTCTTTTCGAATCTCCCATATATTTAGATTATTTCATGATTTTTTACAGCGACTCAAGGATTCTCGTCAATAGCTTTAGATTGTCCATTGGATAATGATGGGGGAGATAGCTCGTCTGACCTTAATTCGTAGTACTATCCCAGCACATCGTCTTGTTAGTAAAGGTTTCAGGAACTGGTTTGCAATGAGATTAGCAAGTGATTTCTCGAATATTGATGTACTAAAAGCTTTATATTCAACGTATGTTAGGTCAAAGATAAATCTGCTGCAATAATATGGGATCCTAATACATAGAAGAACTCTCGACAAATTTAAATTATAGTCAAAACTTGTATCGTACAGTTTTGAAAGAAACAGGAATGTATCCTAAGTTTGAAAAGTACTTATACCTGGTAAACAAGTACAGGTTATAATCTCTTGAAAACAGAAGAGTTAATTTTCTCTTAACTTTCTTACACAGAAAAATACGGTCAGCAAGCTTATTATCTGAATTAGGGCTGTGTACCGCACAGAGTAACTTGACCGCGTAATGCTGTCTTCCACCTATCGGCCCAAAGGACCAAAGCATTAAACATATCGCCTATTAGAAGAATGTGCTCATTATATTATTGTATTCTTAAAGAATGCCCTAAGGTCGACATATATAACATAAATATGAGCGAATTCCATTCTTATATAAAATAATGATTATTTTATGCAGAAAATGTCACCACGCAGCTCCAAATACGTAGGCCCTATATGTATATTACATCTATGTGTGTGTGTAGAAAATGTCATATGTGTACGTTGAACACCACAATTAGGTAATTAACATGTTGTGTTCAATAAATAAATAAACACTGGATCATGGTTGGTCTTGAAATTCGATCCCAAGACTGCTCAATTAGGAGATAAGCAAGGCTTCACTAAACGACAGAATTCGGTATGTTATGCCATGAAGTGAGATCTTGACGAACACGCTTTAAGGCTACATAACTAGTTTCTCTGTCAAGTTTGTCTGCAAATCCAGCCATTCTGCGTGAACTGTTACGGACATTAAAATCCAGAAATTGATTATTTTTTTTTTTTACTGCAAATATGCTTGTGATTTTCTTCCTCTTTCTACATCTCTTCACACCCCTAAATCACTGATATATTTAATACAGGAGCTGAATGTTTATGGTGCAGGAATTGTCGTGTTGTGTATATCATAGATCTTTTCAGTCACCAATCAGCAGAAGTGCCAGGAAGTCATGCAAGGTTTCTTAAGATGACATGCGAAATCAATAATTCGCCTCAATTCTTTCCTGAATGTGACGAGTATTTTTATCACTGGATCATTTTGAAGAGTATGTGATTTAATGAATATAGCTATAGGTCGATCAATCCATCACTTTTTCTTGCTAAAGGAAATTTTCGTACTAAACAGAACTTCAACAAAGTTTGAAATCTATAAATTAAGTGTTAATAATCATGTTCAAAAACAGTCACGCTCAGGTATTTAAAATTCTGCGAAACTTTTCTTGGTGTTGTGAGTTTACTGAAATCCATTAAAATGTATGCCACGCATGCATCAAAATTGTAAAAAAAAAAAAAAAAAAAAAAAAAAAAAAAAAAAATGGTCTCCTTCTTCCCTTCCTCTTTTCCCCTCGATACCTCGTTTATTGGCTTATACATTTCAGACGTCATGCACTCGCGTGTAGAGAAATTGAAGAAAATTTCTGCCTCACTAAACAATAAAATAAAATGAAATTATTTTTAGTGAATAAGATGCTGCATGATGGAAGAAAGTCCTGCATGTAATAGCGTCATCCTAGTATGACACAATTCACAAATTATACCGCAACCTGAATAAACTAGATCTTACAATTTATAGTCTTCTCCAAATAGTAAGGAAAGCCAATTGGAATTTTGAATTTGAATTTGAATTTTATTTAAAGCCTTTTGACATCTTTGGCTCAGGGCCACTTGGGTTAGATCGAGGATTAGGAAAGTATCGGCCAGGGTCTTTCTTAAGGTACCATCCCGACATTCGTCTGATGAAATTGGGGAAAACCCTGGAAAACCTCTGGGAAAATCCAATTGTAGTAAATAGTCTGTGCTTGTAAATGACGATTGTCAAATGTTTCGTAACTGAGAATCATACACAACATGTTGTACCAACGAGATTCACCAATAATAAAACTTCCGCACTAAAGCCTATTTGATATAATTAGCCTAAAATAATGTATGTAATGAAGTTCTTGCATTTATATAAGATTTCCAAGTAAGTGTTGCTTTACAATAAAGGCGTAAAAAGATGATGTTATGAATGGGCGAGTCAGCTGAAAGTGAAGCAAAGCGATTATGTCGAAAAACATTATTTCTTCGCGTTTAAAAGAAGTCACTTGCAACATTGTGGCATTTGTAAAACTTACTGTTTGACAAATACCATCATGGCGCGGCGCTGCAAGTGATTTGTTTTAAAGACATAGAATTAATATTTTTCAAAGTAATCGGCCTGGGCTACCTTCAGCTGACTCGCCCACAAATTTTGGACGAGCAAGAATTCGATATTTGCTGAATATGAAATTCTATGGTCGTTGTCCGATTCGATGTACACGTTTTGAAGAATAGAACTTACTTAATACTTGCATTAAAAAAAACAGTTTTAAAGGCCTTTTAGGCAATTTTAGGTCAGGCCGGATTTTCATGATAGGATGATTCATGGAATTAAGAAAGTGGGAGGAAACGGGAGAACCCCGAGAAAACCCACTCACACGGTGTTTGTCCACCACAAAATCCACATAGCACGAGCAGAGGTTGAGCCGACGAACCCAATCGCCAGAGGTGAGCGCTCTAATCGTTGATCCACCGCAGCCCACTTAATGCTTGGGTTGACTATAGTAGATTGCGGAGCGAAATGCAGGAATAACAAAAACATTACTGCATGATAGATATATAGTTGAATTGAATTTATGTATGGCCTTTAGGCAACTTTGGCTTAGGCCGAAAAGAGAAATATAAGTACTCGTTGTAGTTAGGAGACAACATTACTCTTACTTGAGATTCATTTGGATTTCAGTTTGTGATGGAATTGCAAATTACCAAACCTAATACAACTAATCTTCTTTGACACGCATGGAACTAACGCATACAGCCAATACATTATTAAATACCAAGTACCTTCAACAAACATCACAATTCTGTGATTCATTTCACTCAAAGTGCACCAACAATATTTCATTTGAATGCCGACGGAAGAATTGTGGCATACTGCGAGTAAGGTTTAAACGGACATTGGTGCCCGTATTGGACGGACTGCGTCCAGAGTACAGCGCATAGGAACTCGATGGCTCCACGAAGGCATTACGCAATGACATGCTGGATACCAACAAGCGTGCCGTAGTACGGGTCACGAGAACAGACGACTTGTAGGCCCTACGTATGGCTCTGGTGGATCGAACAGACACATCCCGAACACTGACGCACGCACTGGCGGATGTTGCACAGCGCCCAGTACAGCATAGGTATGCGCGACTATAATGGTATCGAGAACGTCGCGCATGAAGAACCGAATGGCAGGACATCTTTTCAGAAGAATTCCGCTTCTGCCTGCAGTAACATGATGGCTGCATCCAGATCTGGAGGTACCGTGGCACTAGACTGGGCGACGCCAGCGTTTTGCATCGTCGCGTCGGTCCGTCAACGACTGTTATGGCGTAGGGTGCCATTGGATTTCGTGCCCGTTCGTGTCTTCTACGCACTGACGGACATATGACCAGCCAACGGTACATCGACAATGCTTTGGACCCGATAGTGGTGCCTTTAGTTCAGACCTTACTGGAAACCATATTTCAGCAGGATTACGCTCACTCGCACGTGGAACGTGATATCCTAGCCTTCCTGGCTGAACACAATGTTCCTCTGCTTCATTGGCCGGCGCTTTCACCTGATCTCTCGCCGATTGAACACTATGATCCATGATTGCACAACGCCTTTCACGCCAGCGACCTCCCCCAGCAACAGTTTATGAGCTGGGGCATCGTGCCGAAGATGCATAGCTTGCCATACTCCAGAAGGACATCCAAGAGCTTATCGTCTCTATGCCTCACCATACTGCGGCTGTTCTGAACGTCCAAGGTGAGTCAAGAGGATACTGAACTTCGGCAGTTCTGTTCTGCTGTCACCACATTGTCAGGCATCGCACAGACCGGGAAGTTTAATAAATAACTTGCTACTTGTACCTTACGGTATCTTTCTGCCAAATTCGGGGCTGCTACCTTCCCTCCTTCTTGGTGTTGCATTTTTAATGGCGAGCAGTGTAGAAATCATTAAGTTTATTTAATCAGAATTATAGTCGTCACTGCTCTGAATTCATTCTTAAGTATCGACATAACTGCTGCGCCGTTTGCCAATGGAGAGAGGCCATATGGTCTGTTGTACCCAGATTGTACCATGCTGACGGGAGGATCTGTGCGTGTCGGAAATAACGTGAGTTCATAGAATAGTCAGGTGTCGAAGGAACAGGAAAAGCAAAATGGTATGTAAACCAGGAGCAATCTGTCTCTTTGTTGCCGCGTTGAGCAACACCTACATTCTTAAATTATTTAATTTTTACTTAAATGTAATAATATTCTACCCATCGGTGTTAAAAAGCCATAATTTCAGGAAGAGAAAAATATACTTCACAAGTTCACAGTTTAATCTTGGTGTTGTAATTGGCCTGCACCTCTTATAACGCTTACCTTACTACACTCTCACCCTTCGCTGGATGTTAGACTGACATTTGTAATAGCAATTAGGCATTGAGAAGTTGCTCGGATCATGTAAGTCGAATGTTTCTACTCTTTTCTCCCCTCCTTAGCTTTCCACTGCTTCCACAAGATGGCAGTTATGACGTGCAAGCGACAAGACCTCCTCCCAGGCTGCAGAAAGCTGTCTGCTAGTTCGCTTCCTTTCCTCGCAGTTTCTCTCTCTCACTATCTCTACGTGTATCTGAGAGAGTATGTGTGTGTGAGCGTGTATGTATCTGTGTGTGTGTGTGTGCGAGAGACAGAGAGAGCATGTGTGTGAGAGAGGGAGCGTGAATGTGTTTCTTCCTGCATTTGAATAGACGAGACTGCGTTGTTACCACAGAATGTTGAATTCAATGTCAAGAACGACTCTCGAGTTCTACGTAACGAAAACTAACTATACTAGAATTACTGCATAGTGTCAAAAGATAGACACCAAAGCAAATATTTAAACTCGTATGTAAATTTCCAGTCTAATCAAATATGGACCAAATTTTCAGTTTAAATTTAATTTTTTACGCAGAATATCGCTGTGCGGTCCCGTTTTATTTAAGTTTTAATTCCTGAGTTATTCATATAATAGTATACCGTACTTTGCATCTAGTAGAAAATACTGCAAATATTTACTTTTTTTGCAAAAATTAAGACATAAATAAAATGCGGGCCACACAGCGATATCAAGCGTTAAAAGTTGAGTTAGAACTGAAAATTTGGTCCACATTGGTTTAGACTGGAAGTGGACAAACGAGATTAAGTGTCCTCTCCGTCTCCTGGCTTCATAAATTCGTGAAAATTTTGGCAGTATCAGCAGTCAGTCCAGTATCGCTTTTAAATAGAGGTCACTGCGAGCGACTCATGTTACTTTAATCGCGAAATCATAATTTTAAAACTATGGTATTGTATCGTCCCATTTCAAATGCTGTGTATATACACTGTTACACGAACTGTCTTCAATCTACTTTCGATCAATGTCAGGAGCTGTGAGCTTGTTAGACTTTATAGTTGAAAATAGCTTGGAGAAAACGTTTAGTGAACCTTCAAAACTTCTAAAACTAATATTAACCATACCAATAACAGTCGTACAAATTTCTAGCCTCGAAAAATTATGACAAACTATCAAATTCTATCCTCATAGCTACGACATTTTTCTAAGTTTTCTCAAAATCGAAATTAATTGACTAACGTCCCTTTATTTAATAATCTGGTCGCTTCTTCTTTTGTGTATACGTTACATAATTTAACTCTACGTTGATTGATTGTGAGTGATTAGCTACCCACTTCTCTCACTCATAGTGAAAGTTCAGGTTCGCAGCCACGGGGGGTGAGTTCCCGTAAATTTTCCTTGCCCCAACACAAATATTTAATTATATGTATGTTTCGTAAGCCCAAGTCCTTTCCTAAATTTTTCGTGGCCCCCTACTCTTCGAGGCTAGCGGCGGGCCTGAGAGGAACAACCAGTGGAGACAACCACCTGCAACCACTGATGTAAACTGATCTATTGGAAAGAATTGGAAGCCTTGTTACCTGTAGTTTGGGACCTGAATGCCAGAGAATGTTTACCAATTATTTTCTGCTGTCTAATTTCATGAGCAAAAGTCACTTAAAAATATCCTATGACGTGTTGAAGCTAAGCCTTCGTGAATCTGAGATTTGAACCTTAAAGTTTATTGGAAGGGTGTGGGTCTCGTTATAAAACACTTTTGTGCTGTCATCTTGTTAAAACAATTTCCACGTAGTAATTTTCACATCATCTACTACTGCAGTTTTTAAGCGTTCGCAATCAATATTATTTTCTGCACGTACTAAACTAGCCTTAATATTTCTTAGTAAATTATGTCTACTTCAGCACCCTACCTCAATTGCAGACACCAAGGGACTACATTTCTAAACTCATCTCCTTCGACATAATTCCTGTTAATATCCACAGCTTCTAGCTGGTCTAAAGAATGCAGAGGAATGTTCACAGTTGGAAAAGGGAGAAAGCATATTCGTCTGCAAAACCAAACTTGGTAGTGGTCATGCGTTCTTGACGTGGTTTGCATATTGTTCGAGTGCATGTATGACGACAGAATAATAGCTAATTAAGGGAAATCCAACTAGATAAGTGGTGGTTTACGCAGTATTGAGCAGGTAGTTCGCTTGGTCTCAAATTAAACTATTAGAATTAAACCATCACTGAGAAGGAAAAAAGAGGGACAATAAATACAATAGCAAATATCACTTTTTTTTTTGCACCGGAGCTCTTCTTCCACATTGTTACTATTATTATGTTGATAGGTTAAAAGTATGTAATATAATAATTCCTCCGGAAATGACAAAATTTGGGTTTCACTCGTGTTTGTTATATCGAACTTCGTTGTACGAAGAAATATCATCATCATCATATTCAGCCGTTTTCTATTCATTGCTGAATGAAGGCCCACCCCTTTTCTTTCCACATATCTTGGTCTGATGCTATCCTCACCCATGTAGCTCCTGAAAAACGCTTGATTTCTTCTACCCATCTTGCATTTGGACGTCGTCTCCGTCGTTTCTTTTCTCTGGGAATCCACCATCTGTTCGTCTAGCTATGTGATCGGCCCAAAGCAAACTACCAATGTGTCTCAAGCGTAAAGTTTATAATCAACGTGTCTTACCTGGAACGATGTACGGCTGTGAAACTTGGACACTGAATTCGCAAACGACTCAAAGTTTAAGAGTCACACAAAGAGAGATGCATGCTAGGAATAACTAGGAGAGAAGAAAGAAACATGAATCAATTCGCGCACAAACAAAGGTAGAAGATATAATCAAGACTGCGAAAAAGATGAAGTGGAGATGGGCCGCAAGAAATATATATAATTCACAGCCATATTAAATCCACTGCTGGATGAGGCCTCTCCCGGAGGGAGGAGTTGATCTACTGCTGTCGCGTTCACCAGGCGTGTTGGGAGAGGAGAACCAAAGCTCTCAACTGTGATCGCCACTGTCTCCCGAATTGCATCACGATTATGGATGGACACCGTTTCAGACTCTCTCGGTTTGGAAAAAAACCCTTGGCAGAGCCGAGAATCGAACCCCCACCCCACGATCAGCAATCAGCGACAGTAACCACGAGACAATCCGAGCGGTGATATATATATAGGGTGTTTATGAACTACACCGACGAATTTAGGAAGGTGTTTCCTCATATCAAAGCAAGAAAAAAAATTCTCATACAATTTTTCGAAATATGCATAGTTTCGGAGGTGCAGGCGCTCAAAGGTTAGATGGCATCGTAGCAAATGACGTCATATCTCGACAAATAATGGCATAAATGGTGTCGGCTTAGTAAATCACACTCGAAGTAGTGCGCAATACATCTGTTGAAGTTATATTTTTGATTGGCGAATGGAGTTTAGAGATTTTTATGCTTGCCCTATTAAACCATTTAATTTGTTAACAATGAAATTCTAAGGTTGTGATATCTGTGTATACGGTACTCCCTCAATTACAAACACTGGGGTACTACTTCGAATGTGATTTGCTAAACCGAAACAGCTTACGTCATTTTGTGTGGAGCTATGACGTCATTTGTGACCATGCGATTAACTTTGAGCGTCTGTACCTCTGAAACTATATCATCATCATCATATTCAGCCGTTTTCTATCCACTGCTAGATGAAGGCCTCCCCTTTTCTTTCCACCTGATGCTATGCTCATCCACATAGCTCCTGAAAAACGCTTGATTTCATCTACCCATCTTGCATTTGGACGTCGTCTCGGTCGTTTCTTTTCTCTAGGAATCCAATGTA
>JAGDQP010061277.1:0-12067 GCA_022664845.1 Lepisma saccharinum
AGCTTCTTTTCCTGTGTATATTTGTGCCTTCCTGTGTATATTTATACTGTTTCTGAATCACAGATCAACCACAACTTGATTTTATATTTTCCAAGTTTGGATGGCATGTACTGCCTAAAAGGGCAACGCCATCTAAAAACAACGAGCTGTTCATCTACAGTCATACTCCAACCTGGAACATATGCCTCCCTGAGATAGACTGTCCAAGACTCAAATAAGTCCCTGATAGGCTACAGCTTATCTGGTGACCTATGTTTTCTTCGTTTCTCAGCGTCGTCAAAGCGCATCACTCTAGCTATTGCCTTGAATCTGTCACGACTCATTATTTGGGAAAAAAAATCCACGCCCATTAATTTTATTGTACATTTCACTCACGTCTTCATTCTTTGAATTAGTACACCCATGAGAATCAGATCTCCGATATAATTTTTTTTAACTCTTCTATCAACTCTTTCCACTGGCTCCCATGAACAAGAGGAACTTCCTTATTTGTCCAAGAACAAATTTTCTGAAGAAGTGGTTCTCGGAAAAAGAAAAGAAATGTTGACGCGGGAGTTTCACACTCCCCCCACCCCCATCTTGTTGGTCCTTGGATTTCTTTGATGATATTGCATGCCTTAAGCCTTCCCTTTCGATTTCCTTATCATCCAAATCTTCTGTTTCTTGCTTCCATTCCATATCCTCTATGTTCAACATCGACTCATCAACAATATCTTTCTCACCATCATCACTCGACGGAATAGAGTCAGAATCTTCAGTTTTCCAATTCTTCTAATAGGATACCTCGTAAGTCTTCGGGTACGTGGTACGAATGACATTCTTATATAGTCATCTTTCCCAACCACTCGTAATACACAACTGCACATGAAAACCATAGATTTCCAGAAAAAACTCACAACAGAATATTACCGAAATCTGATACATTGTTGCTACATTCCTTGATACCACTTTCCAGCTGACCACATTACTGTAGTACGTAATCCAACATTTGTAATGCTAGTAAACACTAAATGCTCAAGTAAATATTGGCAGGAACAAAGTCTTATGTGTTGCAAAATAAAATAATATTTATTTCTTCTGGCATTTTAGAATGTAGCGTAGAAAAATAGTACATATTTTAGTTTTCAGTATTTTTTGCGTTTATAACACGTGCCTGCCAACAACATCGTCATGTGCCGTGCGTATTCTATTGGGTAATTTTATAATTCTATGAATAACTAATAAAGAACAAGGAGTATTTTATTTGGATGATAATAAATAAATTGAAATAGAACAACACTCTAAAAGTATATTCTATCATCAAACAAAAGATCGAATACTTTGTATTGGTTAAGTGATTTTATGCAATAGACAAATTGTGCTCTACGCTCAATATCCGTAAAGTCCTAACAGTTCTCGCGAAGTGACAGAATGAGCTATACGTATTGTGCACGAGAAAAAGATAAGACACACTTAAATACTATGGCCGGGTCCAATTGACCCGTCCGTCCGTAACGCGAGTCATACAGATTTCTGACCAAACAAATTGAAATAGAAAAATCCCTTTCGGCAGGCATACAGGCTGAGGTAGTTCTCGAAGTTTTTTTATTTTCAAAAATTCAAATCTTACCTTATATGAGCGCTATCAAGAAACTAGTTATTGATTTATAGATTAATCATCAAGAGCTTTTCAACGATACCCCAGAAGACGTGGTTTTAAAAATTTCGAATTTTTAATTTCCAAATGTTAAGGAGCAATATAAGATTTGCTTGAAATATTTCTGGGGTACGTAGACCCACATCCAAGATATCTGAAGAGGTGCTCTCTTCTCGTAGACTAACTTTTGTGAACTCAGTGAGTAATCACCTACACATGGGAGCAAAGATGCAATTCCATCCTTAGCAACTAACTAACACAATTTAACAATTGTAATCACAGTAATATGTAATTAGCTCTTTAACTTTGATTTTGTGACCACTTTCACAGCGCAATTTTCAGCCGAAGTTTGTCTCTGGCAAGCAGACTGAGAACATATTCTACGTTGATTTCAAAGTCACTAGGCTTCTCCCGGTATTTATCTGGTGGCACTAATGAAAACCAGGAAGAATCTCAGTCTGGATGGTCTGCCCCGAGTGGGACTCGAATTGATGAAACTCACTCAAAGCATACGAAAGCATAGTACGACACGCCACAACTGGCTGAGTTGCTGATGTCAGTGGGAATATGTAGTACAATATGAGTGAACAATACTTACATATATCACATGCCAGAGAAATTGGGAAATATCTGTCAAAGTCTGCTACTTGTCATAGAACATTGTAATATAGAAATATTTTATTACAACGCCGTTTGTTTATTTTACGTACAGCCAGCCGCAAAGAAAGTAGCTTTTCGATTAAGTCAGCAAAGTCAAAATAGCTTTCTTATTTACGTATTTAATATATAAGACTGCCTTGCTCGCAAATGGTTAGTGGGCAAAGGCCCCTTGTTCCGACGTCAGGGAAGACAATATAGCTGTGAAGAAGGAGTCTACTACTAGAATTGAAAACCAGCCATTACTATGACTTCCATTTCGGAACAAAAGACAAGAAAGGAGGACAAATTCGCAATGCCTACAACTCACTTTAAAGAAAAGATTTTTTTAAAAGTTGATAAATAAAGAGGGTAGAGAGTGAAAGTTGTGTATACTATATAAATAATCAACAGAAATCTGTAAACATTCTGTACATGTTAATGTAGTCCTATGATTGTGTTGAAAAACAAATGAATCGCTCGAAAAGATGTTATGTGCCCGGCAAATAAAAAGTAACCCGAGTCGCAAGGGGGGATGGCACGTGCCCAGGTGACCCCCCTTGGCCACGGCACTGAACAGTCCCTTTGGAATAAGAATGACAAATGAACGCACCATTCACCGGTCGTTTGTCAAATTTCGTTTTAGTGATAGACCATTGCAAAATGAATGGAGCACTGCACCCTGGGCACAGACCAACTTCATGTTCGAATGAACTGCTTAGGAACATCGTGTAAGCGAACCCTGGGAATAGTGTTCGCGCCATTGCAGACAGGTTAGGCATACATCATACCACTTTCAGTCGGCGGCTCCGTGCGATCGGTAAGATGAAAAAGTTGGACTCATGGGTGTCAGATGAGTTGACACCGGCCAAAAAGAATCGCCATCTGTTGGTGTGCAGTTCTCTGAGTGTAAGGAATAAGCAGGAAGGTTTCCTGTATTGGATTGTCACTTCAGATGAAAAATGAATCTTTCATAACAATCGTAAACGGTCAGGACAACGGTTGGATCGTGACCAACGCCTAGCACGGTGTCCTAAACCATCTCTCCAGCCGCAGAAGATGTTGTTGCTGGTATGGTGGTCTATGGTGGGAGTGATCTATCATATCTTTCTCAGGCGAGCTGAAAACATTACTGCAGATCGTTACAGTGCTGAACTCCATGAAATGCACCGTAAACTTAACCGTAAGAATCCAGTAATAGTCAACATACGTGGTGTTCTCATGTTTCATGACAATACCCGCGCACACTTCGCACAGAGAACTGTGCGGACTCTCCACGAGTTGCAGTATGAAACCTTTCCTTACCCACCGTATTTCCCCGATCTCTTTCCCACTGCTACTACCTCTTCCGGTATTTCGATCACTTCTTGACAAGAAAGACTTTCCATGATGATCGGGCGGTGCAGCGTGCAGTTGAGGAATTCTTCGCATCGCAGACTCCAGACTTCTTTCTCCACGGAATTCAATTGTTGGCTGAGCGATGGCAACAGTGTGTGGCTGTAAACGGCGACTACTTAGATTAACCAGCTAACATAGTTTTCATGTTTTTGGCCTTTGGACATGACGCATGTGGGGCGGACATTTCATGCACACCTATCCAATAAAATGTATATTCAAAGTACAATAGCTGATGTGGTTCTTTACTGCGGTGAAAAGGCAAAAGTTCAGATTTTTACAGCAAAGCATTATTATAACCACTTTTTCTTTTAATCGTGGGGCCGCCTATGTGGAATCTGAAGAAACTATGTTGCTTAAAAACGACATCTATAAACTTTATTTGGAAACTAAAAGGCATGTTAAATTTTATTTAAAAAATTAACAAGTTCTACAAGTTTGATAATATTGTATTACTTCAATAACATATTAAATAAAAAAATAATCTTGTAACTACAAACCTTTGACTAGATTTTTACATATTACAGATTTAATACTAGTATCTTGTATTTTTAGCATGTTGTAGGGATCAAATTGAAATACTTCTAGGCAGGCACTTTTCCTTTTACCGACACTTAAGCCAAGTACTATCCGCAAGCGGTTCAAGGGAATACTTATCACAATAATTTAGACAACGCACTGAAACGACGTTCCAGAGGCTAGGTATTGCCTGGAATGCAATAAACTTACAACGCGCTTAAACCGTCTACAAATTGTATCCTGTCTCGGAACTTTCTGATTGTATCTCGTAGAAATATCGATAATAATCGTAAAACGCCATAACAGGTGTAGTTAATATAAAACTCATGCCTTTCAAATAAACGATATTGATCACTCGTGAAATACGCCTGTCATAGACGATAATGCTTCATTGTTTGTTTCCTCGATGAAAAGAACATTGAAACTATTTTCTTTGCTCGAAGAAACTTTCAGCGGAGACCTTCGGTTTCCCATACACTTGGTTTAAGCAAACACACAAAGACAAAGAAAGAGGCGTCGATTACCAAACGTGAACTTCAAGTAATAACTGGAGTGAACTGCTTTCATATTGACAAAACAATTATCCTGTCACATTTTCTGGAAAAAGAACGTGTTTGTTCTCTTTCTTTATAGAAATGTACAGTGGCTGAATTATGAATGTGAGTCCTATCAATTTTTGAACCTAATATTTAGTTCAACTCAACAGAAAATAGCACTTAGCGAAAAGCTCATGATAGCATTTCAATGTATATTTCAGCTTCATACGAGTTAGAAATAACAGATTCTGATACTACGCTTCATTCATATACATTTAGTTTATATCACGCTGTGCTTCGACGTGCATTCTGCCATTTCTTAAATAAACGGGTGGGTCACAGAAAAGCTGGTGCATGAGGCAGTCGGTGTGTTAAATTACGGAGGACTATTCAAAACAAGATGAGGCGGGCACAACAATGCCTGGTTGTTGATGGAGGGCATTACCAACACAAGTTGAAAAATACCAGGTGAGTCAAAAGCGAAACTCGCCTTAATATATGTTGAACGAAAAAAATATAAATGCCAAACTTTGCATAGCAATTGGGTGGGTAAGGTAAAATGTTATTCGTATGGTGATGTCATCTTGGATCCGTTTTTCAGCGTCTCTAACCAATTAGTGGTTAACGGACACCTGTGTAATGCATTTTACATTAATAAACTGCGGTTTTCAGGTGGCTCCACAAATGAAAGTGAAGAGTAAACAGCCACATAATCGGCCCTCAACGTCATATCCAATGGCCCAAGAACTAGTAAGTTAGTCATGTTCGCACCGCTACAATATCGTGGGAAGGGCTGGAAAACATTGGAAACTGCTATTTTCATTCAACATGGATGAAAGTATTTCATCTTTTATAAGGCGCACATGCAATTTTGCTGTCATCATTAATGAAAAGCCATTAATGTAAAATTTTACAATAACATCTCAGATTTAACTGCACTGTTAAAAATTTTGGGAAAGTTCGGATATATTCGACAGTATTTCAGAGATACCGTATATCAATATTTACAGTTATCAGCAGTAATCCTGATAAGGACTGAAAAATTCCTTTCACGTTATTGGTTTGGAAGTTCTCAGTTTATAGTTCTAGTGCGATTTGAGCGCATGCACGGAAAGAGAAAACGGTTTCTTGCCATAACTATTCGTCCAATGTTGGTATAGTGTTTGCTGCCGATATTTTGATCACTAATTTTCGTAGAAATGGGAAATATTTTCTACCAATGGGAATTCCAATCCCTAATTGACAAATTGAAAAAGGTTATTTAAGCGTGGCATAAGTCGTGGTAATGTGTAATTCATGGAAGTAACTTACCTGATATCTTCAGTTTGGAAAACTTCTTATTTGTGACCTCTATGCTGTTTTGTTCTGGTAAGATAAAATTAAATGAATTTTATGGGCGGTAACACCAGGTACGGGGAAGCCCTTTATCTTTGTCACGTCTAAACATAGCTGTTTAGAAAATAAAACATTATAACAACTGAAGGTGTAAAGGGTCTTCAGAAACATAACTTACTGGTCTAAAGGACCAGTATAAACATTAATAAAAGCTAAAGATGTATATGATCTTTAGTATAACTATTTTAAAATCAGAAGGCTGTAAGTGGGCCTTCATAAGTTAGGAGGAAATAAGAAGATAAAATTTAACAGCTGATGGACATGATCATCTCAAATAGATACAGAGAAACCTGTCTTTCGGACATACATAAAAACTCTCCGCAGAACATCCGATTCATCCCCTTGTTTTGTTCTGGTGTGCACTTACGTCTAGCAGCTTGATGCAGACGCTAGTACGCTGAATTTCTAAGTCAACGACCTTTGTTTGAAACCCGGCCGAGGCTTCTTTTTTTCCTTTTACTCCCTATCTCTGAAAACAAAATGGTATGGTATTTGTCAGTCAATTTACTGGAAATCTCAATGCAGTTAGGTTGCCTGACTCTTTCCAACAATGTTTCTGATTTTTTTCTTGAAGAGTATGCCCAATACTGATTGTTATTTCTCCAGTATGTAATGTTACTAATTAACGTCGCGGGAATAGGGTTGCACCAATAAACTAAAGTCGATGCGGAATATAGCAAAATGTGAATCAAATCGTTAAAAGCATGCTTAAGATGCTTTATACATGGATTTGTCTAAATATTGGAAGTAATACACAATAACAAATCCTACACTTAGAACAAATGAATACATGGTGAATATAGCTGCAGACGAGATTTTAAAATCTAACCTTCTTACTCAAATGTTTAGTTAAGATAAAGCATTGTGATAAAACAATATTTTACAGCTGTAGATAAATCAGAATCCACTATGTAGTATAATAGAACTCTATTGCTAAACCTTAGCATGAAGAGGTTTCTTCATACCCTGCCTCCTGAAGTATTTAATTTCTACTAAACTTAAAGTGTAAGCCGAAGAGTGTTGATGATTCTATAATTTCCCATTTTTCATAAGGATTTTCTGAAAATGTGAATTGGTTTTGAACACTACACATGCTTTCGGCAGAACTTTTGCATAATGTTCCATGAAATTCTGGCATACCGTAAGTTACAAAATGCGCCTCATTTTCTTATCTGTATAGCAGCTAACTATATTTCTGTTTCCATTGTTTATTGTAGTACATTCTACTTTGTCATATGATTTCGAAGGATGGATGTTGCAAGATCCAGCGTTTTCATTTTCAGTTGCTTGAATTGGTGGTGATGGACCAGTTCCTGCTTCTCTCGATTTACTATGCCCTACAGCTGGAACACTAAAATAGGAGTCTATTGTCCTCATTCCCGATTTTTCCTGAAGATTGTATAACATATATTAAGAGTAACAAGTTTGAATCGTACCAACAATATGCTATTAAAACACTTTTGGTGGATTTCATCAATCTTCGTTAGACTTTAACTAATCGTTAATTAACTTTAACCACTTTAAAATACATTACGTTCGTTAACTAACGATTTGTAAAATTCTTAACGAAGGTGGTTAAAAGCTTTTATCAATGTTCTTTATTCAATCGCTGGGGTTGCACTTTACATTACTATACTTTGTACCTCACTAATTCCTATCCTACCACTAATTCCTACCACAGGAACAAAAAACAGCCCAAGAACTTGGGATGTTATTCTATTCAGCTGAAATTATTTTGTATTAAAACAAGGTTTTGAGTTGGAGTAAGGATGTAGTATTATGCAAGTGGAACATAGAACATAGATGCCAACGAACAAAAAATTGAAAATACGAAAAGAGCGGACTTGGGATGTTTTGCAATTCAGGTCTTCAGTTTACTCTCGTGGAACACTGGTCGCGCTTAGTATGCCTAATACAACATTAACCATTAAGTGTAGAAAATTCTTATATGTAAGCGATAGTATGTGATATAATTCTGAAAACAGAACAATGTGTTTGGTTACATCAAATAAGTTATGTTCCATTTATAGTGGGTCACTAGGCATGCAACTGGTAGTGCTCAAGTAGCTGAGTAAGTACAGCTCGCGAGATAGTGAACATTCGAGTGATAATCTATGTAGTTTTTTTTATTGACTTTATAGTCCTTTCTTTTATTATTCGGTAGGATATCTAGAACCCATCAATGCATTTTTGTACTGTGACTATGTAGTACCACAAGAAGTATGCGCCGTATCAACTTTTAAATAAATCTAGTTTAGTGAAATAATACTTTGTGAAAAAATGATGACAGCACTTGCCACGGAGTGCGAGATTTCCATTTCCGTTAGATTTCATATGTTGAAAAGACATATTCTCATAGGTTTAACTGCAGGAAGAAGCAAATTCACATATAGAAACTAAGCGATCGGGTCACCGTTAAAAATGAGTCTAGTATCAATCGTCACGGTCCAACCAGGATACTGTGGTACGATTCCCGTCGTCGAAGGATTTTTCAGTTTTTAATTTTTTTAAGCAATTATTTTTATCATTAATGTTAATTTAATCAATATTAATTGATTTGAAAATTGAAAGTGAAGCACACGTTAAAAGGAGTTGAACCAGAGGCGTAGTGAATGCAGGTCGCCGCCCCAGCACTTTTTCTGCGCGTCAGGGAGCCTCTCGTATCTTTGAGTTCGTTAATTTATTTATTTTTCAAACACATTCTTTTCTTACATAGGAAGTATCTATTAGGCAGTTTTCTGTTTCGTAACTGACTGAATCTTAACACCCGGTAGCGTTGCATAGGGAAACCTATTGTATGCCCCATTGTCTAACTAAAAGCTACAACAATTTGAAGAGTTACGGCAGATTTTTTAGTGAAAATAATCAAATTTGTTTCTTGACTATGGCTTTGCTGACAAGCACGGTTGATTGTTCTTGTAGTAGGAGTATCATTAGTACTATTATTGGTGTACCACAAAGGTACATAAACGTTAATGTACACGGTACTTGCCATGCTCATACACTTACAAACTATAGTTTACGTTTTAAAATTTTATAACAAAATTTAAATAATTTTCGATTTCGTTTTTCTGTTGCTCTGATTTTTCACGGGTATATTTGCTCGGAGAGGTGCCTAGAAAAGCATTGATATCACAGGTGAAATGTGTGGCAGACGCCAGAGGAAGTGGAACCAGTTTATCTGTGGTAGAACCAATGTTTGAATTCTTCGCTATCTTACGTCTTGCTAGGATAGTATGGTGTTCCTAGGGTTGTTCTTCATATTTTCTGTGAACTTGAAAACACTTTCACTTCGTCTAAAGAAAAAGGAAAATGTTATTGTTGTTATGATTTTGTACACAGAAAATATGAAGGACTGAGACTGGTTTATAAATAGAAAGATTACACGAAAATACAAATTTCCAAACATTAACGTTACGATTAACTTATATACTTAAACAAATACTTATGAATTTGTTAGGGAGGCTGAAAAAAATTTAATTGCTTGCTTTACTAGAGATGGATAAAATATCTGAAAGTAATTTCTTATTTCACAGTTCTGTCGTAAGCGCATTGGTATCTACGTTGTTTATTTTAAAATTTTATTTTCGTTACAGGACCGAGTCTATGAACTCACTACTCGGAATCTAGTGAAAGATGTGTTGCAAGGGTATAATGCGACTGTCTTTGCATACGGAGCCACTGGCGCTGGGAAAACGTACACAATGGTTGGCACTCCTCAACAGCCAGGAATTATGGTTCGGGCTCTTAACGATCTCTTCCGTGCAGTCAAAAGCACCAACGATGGGAGTCAATACAAGGTAAGTCAAAACAAGATTTTTTTACTTGGATCGGTAGTTTATTATTAAAAACTTTACAGATTTTTTACCTGACCTTTTAGTATTTTCCAAATGTTTTGTAAGCATTTTGATATGATGCAAAAGCATTATGAAAGTCGTGCAATACTTCTAGACATAGGGCGCGGCTACATTTTTCAGCTGACTTAAGACGCCGTTCTACACAATGTTTCTAAACTTATGTTGGTACGTTGTTTAGAGAATACAGTTATATTTTTGAGAGTAAAGTGAAAAACTATCTTCAAAATTTTAGAAGAAATCTGAATTTATTAATGCAAAGAGACTGATACAACACTGTGCTGTCCTCTTTTGAATCAATAATGTATGCAACTGGACCTTCCTTACCACAGTTTTAGACGTACGCAAAATATGACTTGGCCTCAAGTTAGCGCTGGCTAAAAGCTGTAAAACTGGGGGGTTAGTCTCCTGCATTGTAGCTTAAGTAGTATTGCATCTATCGAATTAAATACCATTTCTAAAATGTTTTTGAGCTCGTCATTATAGTAGCCTCCTTGAGCACAATACAGTAGGAGTACATTTTATATTGATAGGTCAGCTGTTGTATCTAATTATGATAAAAAAAAGTTGTATTTTATTTAGCTTCTCCCCAGTAATGGAGAATTTAATGATTACAGAGATAATTAATAAGCGTATTTTTAAAACAGCACGTCCAGTAGGGCAAATTTTTCACTAGGCGTAAACAATGAATTTCTCTGCAAATGCAAGCGTTGTAATTGTGCGAATGATCTAGTGTTGTAACTACAGTGCCTCTAGTTACAATATTAGATACTTTGCACAACTATAGTGCTCTCTCTCTCTTTCTTTCGTTACGCCTAAGGAATAAAAGCCTCACTGGGCATGTGCCCTTTTGAAAATAAGCTCCTCAATTGTAACTTTAAACTACGCATGCATTTTTATTGACATATTCCCTACACCACACCAAGTCCATTTTCACCAGTTAGTAGCTCAGTTGCAAGGCGTAGTTTGCCCACTCTTGCACTTTTGTAGGAAACTAGCTGGTTTGCCACCCGTTGTACGGGATGAATAAAATATGTTGGCAGCAGTCATCGGGACTGTCACCAATACGCTTTGCTAGGGTGTGTTACCTAAGATAGCCGTTGTTAATGAATTAATAGTCATGCCAAATTTGACCACTTGGAGGCAGTCAACCCGTGGAACAATACTGTGGGCTGCCGCGTGCTATGCTTCAAAATTTTCCATTATTTACTACCGCCATTGGAATTCAAAATATAATTAGATGGTGGCTTATCTCTCAAGATAGTAAGTTTAGAATCAAAGTGATATGATAACTTCCCAGACGGGTCTATTATCTGATCATGCTCGAAAAATCATTCCAATCGGTCAAGCACTTTTGGCATGATGCTGACGCAAACACTGTCACTTTCATTTTTATACATATCGATGAGGAAAAATAAAAAAGATTTTGCAGGCTTCTTTCCTGCGAATGAAATTTCTCTTTAAGATTTAAACGATGAATAATGAGGTTTTCACTCTGATCGTAGGCTGATATTGAAACCTAGGATATTAAGAATCTAGGCATACTAATATATATTTTTTTCTAATTTTTTGGACACAGACTTTGTTATGTAATTGGGCTACTCAAATGATATATCGAAAATGCCAGAAAAGCTTGAAGTCCGCTCTGGAATCGCGTGCTCATAGCTGATATAGCCTTCCAGCTTTTGTAGAAACCTTCCCCGAAAGTGAGAAAAATTCCATGCTCAACAATGCAATTATCCTGTATATGTTACAAGTGAAGTGTTGTTAATTATCCTTGGTGCTTTTTATTTCGGCAACAATTTAAAAAATGTTAAAATGATGTTCTAAACATTTGTCCATGAAAGCATGCGTTATCAGGGACCAGACAAGAAAGAGAACGGGACGAGTAAACCCTCTCAGTTTCTCTGTATACGTACTTTGGGTAAACCGTTATATCATATGTTGGAATTTCTGAATAACAGACACATAAATGCAAATGTGGTGTATAGTGTAGCTTTCTAGCTTGGTACTCGTTTTGTAATGTTCACCAACAGAGTGAACTGCATACTAATATTTTTTCTATATCTAGGTTCGATTTCTGTAGTTTGTATATC